>JAVFBZ010133903.1:25282-45914 GCA_032466195.1 Katharina tunicata
TGGTGCCTTTTGTCCCTTTGACCAGAGACTTTATGTATTGGTGCCTTTTGCCCCTTTGACCAGAGACTTTATGTATTAGTGCATTTTGTCCCTTTGACCAGAGATTTATGTATTGGTGCCTTTTGTCCTTTTGACCAGAGACTTTATGTCTTGGTGCCTTTTGTCCCTTTGACCAGAGACTTTATGTATTGGTGCCTTTTGCCCCTTTGACCAGAGACTTTATGTATTGGTGCATTTTGTCTCTTTGACCAGAGATTTATGTATTGGTGCCTTTTGTCCTTTTGACCAGAGACTTTATGTCTTAGTGCCTTTTGTCCCTTTGACCAGTGACTTTATGTATTGGTGCCTTTTGTCCCATTGACCAGAGACTTTTTGTCTTTGTGCTTTTTGTCCTTTTGACCAGAGGCTTTTTGTCTTTGTGCCTTTTGTTTCTTTGACCAGAGACTTTATGTATTGGTGCCTTTTGTCCCTTTGACCAGAGACTTTATTTATTTGGTGCCTTTTGTCCCTTTGACCAGAGACTTTATTTATTTGGTGCCTTTTGTCCCTTTGACCAGAGACTTTATGTATTGACGCCTGTTGTCCCTTTGACCAGAGACTTTATGTCTTGGTGCTTTTTGTCCCTTTGTGCGATGTAGTGTATTGAATAATTATTATGTGGTTCAAGGGGAAGAACTCTTTGAGGAATAAATTACTGCTGTATATGAATGGAGCCTCACTCATTTGTCTTACAACTTGCCTCAGAAGTATATAACATTGGCGGTGAAATGGGATTGTTTCCTGAGAGAAGTTCATATAAACAAGTGAATAAGAGTGTTTATGTTAAATTTATGAACTTTTTTGAAGAGTTATAAAACGAAGAGACTATAAAAAGCATCCAGGAGTTTCAAGTCAGAGTGCAGGTATAAGAAGTCACATATTTTGCTTAGTTTTCGTGACATATGAATTTCGAAGTCTGGTTGTTGTACAAAACGAACTTTAATTCCTGTGTATTTGACTAGTTTAAACCCTTTTTTAAGGAGACACAGTGACTGGTTAGTGCTTTAATCGAACTATACACGATTCGGAGGCCTATATTCATTAACTTTTACACCAAACTGGAAAGAAAAATTGTAAACCAGAATTACGTAAAACACAACACATAAGCGAAATGGCTACAGCATTTATTACACCTATTTCCGAGTTTAAAAGTAACAGAGAAGAATGGTAGAATTATCAGTAACGAGTAGAAATATAAATGGCTGCTAATAAAGTTTTAAATGAAGACAAAGTGAATGTTTTTCTGACTACCATTGGTCCAGATGCCATTGGATTATTTTTGTCCTTAATGACCCCAGATGATGTTACTGATAAGACTTACACATAACTAACCCGTGCTTTGGGAGACTATTATAAGCCACAGTATAACCCTGTTGCTGAACGCATTAAAATGTCATATGTTGAACAAAAGGATACCATGACAATATCTGACTTTATTGACTTGTTATAACTGCCAAAAGGTTGGGCATATATCCACTTCCTGTAGAAATAAAAAGATGGTTAAGACAAATTATGTTGATAATTACAGTGGTGGATCTGAAAATGAAACAACATTATATGCTATCTTTTCAGCCAGCTCAAATAAATATAAGGGAGAAATAACTATTGATGTTAAGCTACAAGGTACTCTTGTTAAATTTATTGTCGATACAGCAGCGACTGTTTCTGTGTTACCTGAAAGACTGAATAAAGAACATTTCTCTCAAATTCCATTGAGATCTTCAAAAGTAAAACTCCAGGCTTATACAGGGGATAAATACCCGTGTTAGGAGAAATTGACATACATGTGTCTTGTAATAATCAAACAGCAAAGTTGCCCTTAATCATTGTACAAACCAGCACTATTTGGTCGAAATTGGATGAATCAAATAAAGCTTCCATGGTCAGATCTTTTCTCAGTGAAGTATTAGAAAAACATACAAGTGTGTTTAGTCCTGGGTTGGGAACTATTAAACTATTTCCAGTTCATAATAATATCAACAATGAAGCTACCCTAACATTTTGTAGGCAAGACCAGTGCCATATGCATTGCATGAAGCTATTGAGAAATAACTTGATCATCTTGAAAGAACATGTGTACTTAACAAAGTAGAACACAGTGAATGGTCTTCACCAATCGTGACAGTACCAAAATCAGACAAATCTATAAGGATAAGTAGTGATTATAAAGTCACTATCAATCAGCATATTGCAGATGAACAGTACCCTCTTCCAACAGCTGACGATTTGTTCTCAACTCTCGCTGGTGGTACTATTTTTCGTAAAATAGATCTGAGTACAGCATATTTACAGATTGAGATCGCTGAAAAGTCAAAACATTACTTGACAATTAACAGTCATAAAGGTTTATACCAATATGAACGACTACCATATGGAGTAAAATGTGCTCCGTCCATGTTACAATCTGTAATGGACAAAATATTGTGTGGAAAATGTGGTGTGTTTTCAGGATGACATTCTGATTTCAAGTAAAACTAAAAACGAACACTTAGAAATCCTTGATCAGGTGCTTCAAAGACTTGAAGAACATGGCGCGAGAGCAAAGATCACTAAGTGTAGTTTTCTTCAAGAAAGTGTTGAATATCTAGGTCACAGAAAATACTGTAATGGGTTACACCCGACTGATGACAAAGTTAGCGATATTGTCAATGCGCCTGAACCAAGGAATATTAAAGAACCGAGAGCATTTGTGGGACTATTGAACTATTATGGTAAATTTATGCCAAATCTTTCTTCTACATAAAAATCTATGTATGATCTTCTGAAATCAAATGCCAAATGGACCTAGACTGAACAATGTACACAGGCATTTCAACAAGCCAAACAGTTGTTACGACATAGTAATCTCCTGGCACATAACGACCCACATTTGGACATTACATTAGCATGTGACGCATCTCCATATGGAATAGGGGTCGTCATTTCCCATGTATCAAAAAATGGGGACGAGAAACCGATAGCGTTTGCTTCAAGAACTTTAACAAAAAGTCAATAAGGGTACGCTCAAATTGAAAAAGAGGGTCTGCCAATCATATTTGGTGTCAAGAAATTCCATAAATACTTAAGTTTTGGACGTAAGTTTAAACTTATCACTGATCGCCAACCATTGGACAAAATATTAGGAATTCCAACTCTTGCCGCTCTTCGCCTCCAAAGGTGGGCATTAATATTACAAGCACATAACTATGAAATACAATACCGTAAATCAGCAGACCACGCTAATGCGGACGCATTGTCGCGTCTTCCTTGTGAGAACTCTACTTTGGCTACTGAAGCTGAAATTAACTATTTCGCAAATGTTGATGAATTACCTATCACAGCTAAAAAGATCGTCGAGGAATCGAGGAAAGATGTCAAAGTTGTCAAAGAAATGGACTTTACCTTGATTGGATGGCCTAACTATGTAGCTGAACCTGCTCTGAAAGCATATTCTCCAAGAAAAGATAAACTTTCTGTGGATCAAAAGTGTGTTTTGTGGGGAATGAGAGTGGTAATTCCTTCAGTCAACATATCCGTCTCCAGTTTGGGAGCGTGTACATATCGACTTTGCGGAAAAAGACAGTCAAATGTATTAATGTATCAATTTCTGAAAATGAATGGTATAAAGCGTAATCTGCTACCGCCATATCAACCACAGACAAATGGACAAGCGGAACGGGTGGTTCAATCTTTCAAACGTTCATTGGAGAAACTACCACTACCCTCGACAACATCAAATCATCATACATCATTAAATCAGCAGTTAAATAGTTTCCTTCTTACATACCCTGATTTACGGAAAACAGTGGAAGAACAAGGAAGACAAAAACATTTCCATGATAAACCCGGCAGTAAACTCCGTGAATTTTCCAAAGAGGAGAGAGTGAGGGTAAAGAACATTAGCGGTACTAAAGGTATTAAATAGATTCCAGGTATTATTGTGAGAAAACGTGGACCACGAAACTATCTAACTCGTGTTGGTTCTAAAATCCGATACTGCCACGTAGATAATTTATTGAAATCTGGTCTACCATCATGCAATCCTTTAGACTATAATAATACACAGCCAGAACTCCACATTGTACCAAATCCTCGCCCAGTACAGATCAATTTGTCTCTGAACAATTCTACTAGATTAGCAACACAGCCTATGGATATCTCACTTATTCCAGATTTGAACTCCGAACCAACTAGTAATGTATCTGGTGAAGATAACCAACAACCATCTGTGCGCCGAAACCCGGTGCGTTCCAGAAAAGCGCCAGATAACTTTAATCTGTAATCACTTAAACATAAATAATGATACAGACAGAAACCATTTCAACGCACGCTTAAACGTTATTAATGTTGCATTTCATAGCTTTATTATATATGTTTCAGAACTGCGAAGAAACGCGAAAGAACTACTATTTAATTTTGTGTTACAATGTTATTGACATGTTTCATTTGCGTTAATAATATCAAAGACTTTGATAGTAAACATTTAACTTCAAGTTTTATTGAGGAATATTGTTTGCAAATAACCCCATTCTCAATTATTACAAGGACTTTAAAGCTAAGGGGGAAGGAATGTAGTGTATTGAATAATCATTATGTGGTTCAAGGGGAAGAACTCTTTGAGGAATAAATTACTGCTGTATATGAATGGCGCCTCACTCGTTTGTCTTACAACTTACCTCAGACGTATATAACAGTGCCTTTTGTCCTTTTGACCAGAGGCTTAATGTGAAGTTAGAAACAACCCTGTAGCCTATTTCGTAGTTATATTTTACATACAATGACACAACAATAGCTGGGGTAGCTACAACATTGTTTAAAGGCGGTGTGATTTAAATAACCTTAATTTTCTTTGTAAATATTTTATTTTTATTAGAAGTTATCAAGCCAGTAAATTATCTGTAATGTCTATAGTAATTATAGGTTTTGAGATAGGATTACCTCCCTTGATCTTTCAGGGAAACACTTGGATTTCGTTTAACTGTCATAGATGCAAGATGGCTACAAGCTTGCCACAGTTAGCCTCCTTTGATTTTCATCTCGATGCGAATGTTGGCTCACGGTGGAAAAAGTGGTTGTCCCGTTTTGAAAGGCTTATGGTCGCAATGGATATTGCCGAAGCCCGGCGTAAACGTGCCTTTAATAGTTCTACACTACACTGGAAAAGAAATATTAGACACAATTAAAGTTATGGTCGAAGACGATGATTATGACACGGCTGTAGATAAAGTAAATTCATGGGATTTTATCCTATGGGGAGTTTAAATTTCGTCAAACCAAACAAAACCAGGGTGATTCTCTTGATGCATATCATACCAGACTACGACGTCTTGATCAGACATGTGAATTCACCAATATTGATCGTGAAATTGCTTCTCAGGTTTTGCAATGGGGTTATAGTCAACGTCTAAGACGACGTGCCCTGAGAGATAACCTCTCTCTACACGATATGCTTGAAGTCGGTCAAGCCCTAGAGACAAGTGAACAACAACCGGCTACTTTAGAGGGAACAACATAACAGATCAACAACGTGAACAGTCATACACAACGAAGAAGCTACAATCAACAAGATAGACCTACACAACAACGATCTTGTCATAGATCAAGAGGACGTGGGTGGTCAAAATCAAATAATAGATAGACCCAGCTACACAATAAAAATGTACAACAGAACAAATCAAAATTTGTCCTTCAAAAGGCAAACGGTGTAATTCGTATGGAAAATTTAATCAATTTGCTTCTGTATGTCTACTGCTAACCTTAATTTTATTTTAGTGGCCAGCAATAGTCATGACACGCCCGATGACGAAGACTATGTGTACACGGTGATATACCCACCCAAAGTAAGTGATAAAGACACTTTTACGTTTATTTCTTTTACATTCATTTACTTTCATTAACGAGCAAACCGTGATACAAACTCTTGTAGGAACCGCTACGCGAATTCATACTGTTTGCATCTCGGCTTTCTGGTCTGCACCAATGAAGTCGGACATAGAGCAGGCAACAATAAAAATGTTATGATGTACCTACTGTGCCAGAGATATCAAGATAACATGTGTCCAGTTTGTCAATATCTGAATAGAAACTGGGTCACCTATTGGGACTGGCTCTTCTGAAAACTGACCACTGGTCTTACAACTTATTTGACTAGTTTGATTGATGAAGTTAGCATGTGGTTTAAAAGCCATAACATGATGTGGTTTCAGAAGTGGGATATCTAAGTTTCCTAAAATGGAAAAATTAGAAGCCCCCAAAGGATTATCCTTAACAGGGAATATTTCTCAAAACTGGAGAAAGTTTAGACAAGCAGTTGAGTTGTATCTGGTGGCATCTCTATAATAACTTTGAATTTGAAGAAGGTGAGGAATACTAAAATTGGATGTTTTTCTTTACAAATTTGAACAGTTTAGCTCCCCCTCCCCAAAAAACCCCTAAGAAAACAAACAAAACTTTTATTTTTACAACGATATGTATTTTTCACACGTGTTCATAGACTCGATGAGGTAATTGATCAATATGTGAATGAGCTCAAAATAAAATCTAAAACTTGTCAGTTTTGGGGGATGACAGACTCGTATTATTTGGGGGAATAACCAGTGACTCGTTGCGTGAAAAGTTACTCCGAGTTCCTGAGTTGAAGTTTGAAATAGCCATAATAATTTGTCGTGCTACCGAGACAACAAAGAAACAGATGAAAGAGAGATGATTTAAAATACTGAACCGAACTTATTTGACTAGTATGTGTGATGAACTTAGCATCTGGTTTACAAGCCATAACATGATATTTCGTATATCATTAGATCGAAACAACCATTGCTACCGGTATCAAGTCATGTGAAAGATGCTAAATGACAAGGTGTTCATCGAATGATAAGGTGTTCATTGGACTAGGCAGTGGCGGACTGGAACTAAAAATTGGGGTTGCTAGGAGGAAAGGGGGCCCCACCCAAACCTACAATTCTATCATTTAATTTTTATAACGAATATTTTTTTTCTAAAATATATGTGTAGAAAAGAGCAGTAAAACGTTTGGTAAAATAATGAAAATATTTTAGTAATTGCACTGTACAATGACGTAGAAGTAAGTTTATCGTATCATTGTTATTGTACATATTACTGGCTGTAGATACCTAATGGAAAACAGAATGTTCAAATAAATTTTAAATTACTCGTTTTACTCTATGAATAAAACAGAGCAACATTGTAAAGAGTTAATTTGACTAATTTCAATAAGAAAGACATTTAGCAACAGATGTGAAATTTAGAAAAAATACTTCTCCAAAGACGTTGGCATGGCGAATATATCATTGTGAGCAGTTTATTCGCATGATCTTTTAAATCAACCCGAAACTGCTATAACTGGAACTTTAATCAGTCGTTTCAAACAATGATTTTATGAGCATAATCGCGTTAATTGAATTGATTGGAATGTTTTCAACATTTCTTGTAGAATGTTGTTTGATATACAAAATTAAATACATTTTATACTTTAATGCCTTGAATAAAATGGCCCAGTTTATTGTTGATTTGCTTTAGTCATGTTAGTTAGCTTAATAACTACTCATTTATAGCGGCGCCTCCAAGAGAACTTGAGAAATTGGTAGAACGTTTGTCTTCGCTCGGCAACGTTTCTTCATGAATAAATCTCAGTTAATCAAGGATATGTTAATGGCATTAGAAAATTCAAATAGTGCTATTAAATAAACACTGGTAAATTATCTTCATTTTATTATAAGATAGAACTATCCGCTACGATAGCATAACACTAAAATCGGACATATACTTAAATTATATTTGACTTTATATGTGTTTGTTTGAGAGGCATTTCGAAATTGAGGCTTTAAACATAACAATACTTTGGGGATTACAACCTCTGGTTTATTATCGGCGCAATGTTTCGAAGTCTATTTAGGCTAAATATGCTTGAGAACGATGCCTGAATAGAAATCAAAACGTAGCGCCCACAATAAACCAAAAATTGTATTCCATAAAGTATGTGTTATGTATAAATATATAGTGTGTACATTTCGTATTAGAAAACCAACCGATGTTCTAGGAATTATCCGAACGAAAGAAGGTCAAATTGTTAGAAACTAAATTAAATCACCCTAAAAAACTGTGGCTAACAACAAATTCGAAATGAAACTTGACCCGCTCATAAAATTTGCAAGGAAAGTAGTCTCCGAAGTAACCGCGTTTACTCGTGATCCCATAAATCACAAGATAGGTATCCTACCAAAAATTTGTAACTTCGGGCTATAAGTGCACATGTTTTGAGCTTACGTTTATGCTGTCATACTTTGAACTGGTGGAACATTATCTTCCCAACAGAGCTAACACTTAAACACAAATAAAGCGAATGCATATTTTTATGTTGTGTAAGTGTATAGCTGTTTTTTGTTGTAAAACTTCTCCGTCATTTAAGTGAAATTTCTGTTAGCACGGTGTTAAATGCCAGTCATCAATCAGTCAATCAATCTCACTTCTGTAAGGTTTAACTAAAGCGGCCTGGCTCCACAATAACACATTTTTGATATATTTTGAAAAATTTAGATTTCGTCTCATTACTTAAAATTAAGTAAAAGACGAATTTTAAAAGTCTAATCATGCCGTTGCTAAACCTAGCTGGTAACAACTCTGTCAGACTTACGATTTAGGTCTCCATTTTTTTCTTTATCTATTTGTGTCTTTCGCAAATTTCTTTTAAAAAGATTTTTAAACGCGAGATGTTTTTGTAATTTTTTTGTCATTTTGATGAAAAGAAGTTATTGATATATATCCTTAAATAATACGTATCCTCGAACAACAATTCCAATAAATAAATAAATACAACGCAAATTCTAGCTGCATAATTACAGTAATAATGTTTGTATGCATTTGTGTGAATATAACTTTATAGAAGCAAAAAACAAAAGAATCATCCCATTTTCATTCGTAAAAGTTTACATGTCGCAGAGTCTTCCATTTCGAGAGAAGGGAGTATCCGAGTATTATGTTCAATTAGAAGGGGCTCTCGAAAAGAAAATGTATTAGAACTTCTACCATATTTTCATCCTGTTCATAACATGTAACATTTTTAACTTTTAATTGTTGATAATGCCAAAGGGGGCCTACTTTGTCAGGGGTCTACTTGCCATCGGGCAACCTGGCAACCTTGCAGCCTGGCCAGTCCTCCGCTGTGACTAGGCATTCCAAATGCCTAGTCATTACATACAAGGTCAATCGACGAAATGAATCAATGGATAGTTCTATGGAAATGACTGCGCCATTTGTATACACTTGTTTTTACTGCGGAGATGTTCCAATCTAAGCTTGAGTGTATCAGCTGTGTCATTTTCTCTTTGATTCCCCAGGATTTTTCTGGATTCTACATTTTAGCCGTAAAGCTAAAGCACACGATACAATATAATTCAGAACCTTTTCACTTCAATATGTTAAAAAATGTAAGAAATTTTAAACGAAGTTGTTTCATGTACGCTATACAGTACGGCAAATCGAAATGACATTCATAATTGAGATTTAAAAATGTCCCATTAAAGCACTTTTTATCTGTCATTCAATATATAATAACTTCATTCAATATATAATAACACTTTAATATAAAAAAATAACAATAATTCAGATTGTAATCTCTGAAAAGTTATATTGTTTACGTGCGGCACCCTACGGCAAAAAACAGATTCCTATAGTGTTCCATATTTACTTCTTGTTTTTGAACATACTTTGGGTCTTTTGGACGATTTTCTGAAATTCAATACCGGGCCAGTATCGGCTTATAATTCTTAATTAAAATAAATAATCTGTTGCGGACTTGAGCTGTTGCTCAAACCACTGTAGTTCCTCGTTTAATTTTAAGCATTTTAGACATAGATATATATTACTTAAACGTATATTGAATTTTGTTTGGTCTTTTGTAACAAGCCGAAGTGATAAATCTTACGTAGCCATTTAAATATTGTTTATAAATGAATTATTGTGAACCGCTTCATAGATATATTTCGCATCAAGTCATAGGTATATGATATTAGATGTAATTCTGTGAGTCTGAATTTTGCAGAAATTGCCAAACCATCTTCCTGCTGTTTGCTAAATTGTGACGAAATAGCGAGCGAGACACCAGACTAACCGTGCTTGTTTGTGGGCGTAAATAGTCGTTGTAATTGGTCTCATGACGCGATATCTAGCCCTTTTAATTCTATTACAACCGGTTCTTGTGTACATCGGCCTGTGCAAATTTAAACCCGGCCATTCGTTTTACTTTTTCTTATGACTAGTATCTGGTTACGTTAAATATACATTGCAGTTAGCGTACATCAGCCCATATTAGGGGCTGGAAACGCCATGAACCTAATTAGCTAACCCCACTCCCAACGCAGTGCTGTGCTATTGTAAAAGGGTGATCTCACAATGTGTCAAAGTCCCCAATCTTGATAAATCCGATCCTGCCTTCATAAACCCCCGGTTGAGAAGGATCTTACTTCTTCTGGTTGCAAGATTCTGGGAGATCCTTCACTTATCGGTTATTTGATGTTTTCTTCGAGGACTAGTAATCGCTGAATGATGAACATCAGTTTGCCGACCAAGGGCTCAACACGACAGCCCAGCGTTTATCGTTTCGATAAGTCTATATAAACCCTTCTTCCTCGCAGACTCTTCGCTCATTGTGCCACAAAGCCGTGTTGTTGTCCCCTTACCCACGTGTAAACGCTAGACACAAAACGTATCTCACATTTGATCTGGCCCTCCCTTGACATCACAGCATTAGGCCTACACGTGCAAATCGTTACATTATCCATGCATTTATGTGTGTGGTGGCAGGCAGTATGTTTGCGTTCGGTCCATTGATTCAATTAGATCGATCTCAAAAGTCAACAAAAGTTGCATTTTGTGCAGAACTTCTGTGTCGAGTTGCAATTATGCAGTTTTGAAGACAGGATCTATATAGCTTGCAAATAAACCAATCAGATTAATTTTTAGCCCACACTTGCCAAAAAAACAATAAGGCCCAAAATTATTACAGATAATATTTTTGAAAAACCTTAGTTTCATAAGCCCGGGATGTTTACATTATCACAAGTATGAAGGACTTGTCTAGTTAAAAATATGGAATTCACACTTCCTGGGTATTTAAGGAACACAATTGTTGATTCTTCAATTCTCAGGCCCTGATTACTCTATTGATTATGGATTGTTTGTTGGTTTGATTGGGGTTTACACCGTACTTTATTTTGTTTCACCTATATGATGACGTGTCTGCTCAATGGTCGAAGGAAACCGCCCTAAACGACCTTGGCAACACAGAAGATACGACAGGAGGAATAAAACAGCTAGTCACCAAAACAAATATTTTTCCTGAAAGTTCATAAAAAATGTATTTAAACTTAATATCATATAGCCATGGGCCAGTGTAGGTAATACGATTTCGTTCAAACTTTTTAAGATTATTGGGAGATATATTTGCAAAACAATGCCGTTATTACAGCCTAATATGAAAAAATAAATCTTTTGAATTAATATGAGCATCCTGTTCCAAATGATTTTCACATACATTATTAAACGTAGTGTTCAAGCCAAAATGTGGTTTGTTTGATTGGGGTTTTACACCGTACTCAAGCTTATTTCACTTATATGACGGCGTGCCAGCCCGATCGATGAAGGAAACCACCTCACACGACGCTGACAAAATGCAAGACAGGACAAAACATTTATATAACATTAACAAAACAGGACACCACAACAAATCTGCTTCCTGTGCTCATTGGCTTAGAGAGCGTCAGGGCATAGGAGGCTCCCACCCAACCACCCGCCCGAAATGGGTAGATTTAGGTATAAATCTTCGGTTTAAAAGAATGGAAAAACGACATCTTGACATATATCTCGATGTATGTCCGTTAAGTTTCGAGATACGTTGAAGTAGGGGTCGTCTTGAATATTCCCAGATATCTCATTCTGTTCACCATTTCAGCAGTTCAATTATCATCAAATAAGCCTGTGGCTGGGTTTCGGCTAAAGGGCAAAGGTTGTCGATTTGTTGTGGTGTCCTGTTTTGTTTATGTTATGTAAACGTTTTGTCCTGTACTGCGTGTTACCAGCGTCGTGTACGGTGATTTCGTTCACTGATTGGGCTGGCACTCCGTCATATAAGTGAATTAATCTTGAGTACAGCGCCAAGCCTAATCAAACAAACAAAATCTAACCAAATGAGCCACAACGAAGTCAAGGTCTACACTAAAAAAAATAATATCAGACTGTGCAAAATTGCAACTGCTCAGCCCCTGGTTATTCCCGAACCGGAAATCATGGTCAAAGAAGATGGCGAGAAGAATTTTACTACGTACCGTCAACTCAAAGCCGATAAAGAATGAGCTGTTAGGTGACAGGTTTTGCCATGCCAATTTTGCTAGCGTTTGTTTTATTTGAAATAAAAGACAGGTGTTAAATTTTCCCAATGTTATGCGGACAAGAAGCCGCTTGCTCAGCAAGGGAAAATTTTCTGATATGCCGTTAAATTATTTAACTCCTGCAGGTGGGTGCTGTAAAATAAAACAGTTTTATGGATCTTTGTGTTTTACCGACAGACTGCCGCTAAACCTACACCAATCGATCTACATTAATGTCATGTCGTCAACCTTTGGGATTCGCACGACGATCTCTGAACTTGCATTATCTGTGGTTGTTGTTTTTCGAATAACAAAAAACTCTTTACAATCGTATCTCGCGTCTGTTGTTAACTAGGCCTACGTTACACGGTTCTCAAGCCAAACCTTGTCGGTGATGCTCAAGAAGTGTGGCAGTGGCATACAAGCTGTTATAAACCAGGAGATCGTCATGGGTGGAATGTGAACAGTCTACTTCTGATTTAAAGACAATTGAATTTAGTTATTTGTTTGTTTGATAGTTGTAAAACGTCGTTAACAAGAGAATTTCACTTGTATATCAACTTCGTGTTGAATACCGAGATGAAACCTCGCTAAAAGCACCGTACGTCTCCACAGCCTCATTCCAAAAGTGGACGTCTCCCATATTAAGTTAATTGTTATTTTGAATTTGCAGTATAAGTAAAGAATGTATCCCAAGAAAGATGTGTGTTTATGTATGTGCTGTTGTGTCAGTGTGCGCATTCATGGGCGGGGGGAGGCTCTCAAAAACCACTGGTGTATGGTTTGCTATACGTACGAGACGGAAGGCGACACGTATAATAATAACCGACTTAGTGGGAGAAACACGTGTATTATAACACACCATATATGGTTAAACTACTTGTGAACAGGTGTCTATCCTCTTATTGTCCTGCAGCACATCTATCTATTCATGTACCTATATAAACGACAGCGCGCACACTTTGTATTGCGCAGATTTGTTATACTCTTCGAAGTCAACACCGTTCTCTTGATTCAGAAAATAGATTCTCAATAAGTTGATAGAAGCCAGTATTTCTCCAGAAGATCATCATGAATCCGGTATATCTTTGCATCCTTCTGCTAACAATCCCGAGATTCATTTCAGGAAAGACTGACGTTGACAAGAAATTGATAGAGCTAGAAGGTCGGATCAAAAAACTAGAACGAACAGTCTCTGGTAGGCCTATCGGTAAGAAGAAAATAAGGATTATCAAAGAAGCATTAATCATAATAATTTATTTTGAATTTGTCATCTTAAGTTGTCTGATTTCCAAGATAATTTCGAGCCATCGACTTAAAGCAACGGCGGTCTAATGTTTACACTTATGCCTAAACTGCACTATTAAATGTTGATGTGTTTGTTATATCAAAATGCCAGTGGTGGCTCAACCAGGCTTTCGATGGTCCAATGGTATTCAATGCTTATATATAAGGTTGAACAAATTGTTCTTAAAAAGTAAATTAAAATTTGACGATTCAAATGATTTGATGATCATAATTGATCGAATATGGTTGTTCTAATGTGGTAGGAGTTCTATTCCTATACCTATACAAAATACAACTCTCTCATAATTGTTGATATTTTGTATGCAATGGAAGTTTAATTGAATAAAATAGAGGACCAAATGCATATTAATAACAGTGCCAGAGGGGGTAAACATATTTCCTTACCTCTGGTACTATTTTATGATATTCGATTACTATTCGAGTAACCGTTATATTTGGTACCATTTCATATTCATACAAATTATGAAAAGATGGGCCGTTCATTCAATGAAATAACTGCTCATGTTTTCTATCATGGGATTGGTTTTATATTCAAAGGTGGGCCCTCTATGGTTTGGTTTGAATTTCAGAGACATCTTTTCAATCCCACATTCTCTCAACCAAGATGACAATCTCTCGCTAGCCTCGAAATAAATTTAAAAACAACACAACCTCCGACTCGTTATTACGTAGATGATATATTGCTAAACAGTAGTTTGTGCAGATAGTGAAACAGCTTTACTTACCTTCGTGAAGATTTATTCAGGACTTGTATTGTTGATAGACCATGTTGTCAATGTGTGTATCATTATGACATTGCCCATCGCATAAATTCAAATACTCCTAAACAGTATTTGCGTGTGGGTACAGTGGATAAATTATACACTGTTCCCCTTGGGAGTCCTGGTGTGGCTCAGTCGGTTGAGCGTTGAACTGCTGCGTCCCTTTCGATGTACCTTGAATGGGTTCGAATAACCTTATCGACTTTGGGTATATCAGGGAAGTTTCCCGGCGGCTGCGGACTGAGCAGAGTGCAGAGCGGAGCGGTTGTACCAGGTCTTTTCTAGGTTTCCACCATAAACAGCGACAACGAAAGTTCATCATATAAGTTAAATACCCTTAAGTACGACGTTAACACAATCAAATAAATAAATCAACAACTTTTATCCTTTAATTTCAAGGCGATTTCACCTCGAAAAGAAATAAACATTGACATTGTTTTGAATACCAGTCGATATATTTATCAGTCGAAAGGTTTTATTGACCAGTCAATAAGTTAATGAATAATGTAATATTTAGCATACACTGAACAAACCTCTATCATGGTACTATATCGGTGATCGCTTATCCAATATTATTCTCTGTCGGATGAGAAACGGTTGTAGTTCCCTGCACGACTATCTATTTAATGTTTTTGTATCGGACTAGTTGTACGTGGATATCACTCTGAGACAGCTGACTATTATCACTTGCATTTCCTATTGTATATTTTACATCGCCAGACACTGTTAGAATATATACATCTTAGTGGAAATATGGATACTATTAACAACACTTTCACTTCTATGGGCCTGCTGAAAATTCTAATACAACAATAAAAATAATTTGATACAGTCGTGGATACAGTTACAAAGCTTGGGAAAAAGCGCCTTGTTATGGAAAACAGATATAAATTCGTCATTTCGTCTGCTTCCTATTCACCCCTCTGATTTTGATCCTCTGGGTTTAAAGTTTAAAGGGTGTTACATTGATAAATGCTTACCCATGGGCAGTTCAATATCATGTTCCCTCTTTGAGCAGTTTTCTAGTGTGTTTTTTTTTAAATAATGAGTCGTAACGTTTCGATCAAACATTAGTTTAATAAATCATTACTTGGGCGATTTTATTTTCATGGGTAAGGCAAATAATAGGGGATTGCTTCACAGTAATGTCTGTGTTTAATCAAATTTGCACCTAATTGGGCGTCCCTTTAGCGGAAGATAAAACTGAAGGACCAACTACACACCTGATTTATTTAGATTTAGAAATGAATACGGTAATATTGAAAGTATTTATTCCCAAAGACAAAGTATTGTCATTTTAAGTTGAACAAGCTTGTGTAAGAAACCACAAAGACATTGTTTTGACCAAATGAAGTATAAATTCATGTTTTGACAGCAGTATCTTATTCAGACTAATTCAGTTGTTTTCCCATATGCGCTGTAGTTGCAGAAATGTTGAATTGTAGGTAACTGGCTTTATATAAAGTTTGTTCACATGTTGAATAATGCAGTCAAGTTGAAAATATGTTTAATATTACTATTGCTGACCTGGCCGTAACCGGAGGTCAGTGATTGTAAGATATTCTAATTTAGCTGAAATATAACTTTCGAAATGTCTGTTTTAGATGAATGTTCCAGATCAAATGGATATGTCTATAGCAAGTCCACCAATCTTTGTTATAAATTTGAGAATACTGTCAGGGAAAGTTGGCCATCGGCGAAGAAACATTGCATGAGCGAAGGAGCAGATTTGATAGTACTTGATACCAAGGAAAAATACTATATGATCGTGAAGGCGATTCGTGCTGATTCAGGTACAGTTATCTGTCTTGACAATCAACATTTCTAACTGCATTAACACCGTTTTAGACTATACCATCAAATTTAATGATAATATAATAGAAGACTATAATTGCCTAAAGTGAGTCGATTATTAGAATTTGTATTAATTAAACAATCAGTCACATGACTGCCAAATATTTATATTTTTCGTGACATATACTTTCCATACTAAAATAGACTCGTACTTTTATCAATATTGAGAAGAATACTAACACTAATGTTATGAAAAGCCATTCTTGTTGTTGCCGTTTAAATTTTCTGGCAAAAAGGTGCGCTAGCCAACGAATCGTCTAATCTAACTACCTGATAACAGATTAAACAGAGAAAAAACAGTTCAAGGTGAACAGTTTGGGAGAATGATTTGATTCCCTATTTTGGAACTTCCCTGTGTCACTCATTATTAAGATGACTTTGAGAAAAACGAATTTATTCTCTTTTTGAGACACCTTGATATAATAAGTGGAATTTGTCTGACATGCTGTTTCTAAATCTGTAAACGAGGAAAATATCAATCGATGTCAATATGTGGAATACGATTTAATTGAAATTAAATCTTCAGGAGTCCATTGTTACCTTACCAGACTTGTGACTCATCACATTATTAGTTCAATTTTTCTTTTTTACAGTGCTGGCCAGCCGGGAGTATTTTATAGGTGCCACTGACGAACTAGCAGAAGGAAAATTTCTATGGGTGAACGGAAAAGAGCTGTCTTTAACTGACCCAATGTGGGCACCCAAGCAACCAAACAACTTGGGAGGGAATCAAGACTACGTCATAATATCTACACAAAAGCAAGGAATTGACGATGAATATAAACAAAAAAAGCATTACTTTATTTGTGAAAAATAACCGACGGTTAATTCTGAGCATACACTTGTTCAACTGGGGGTAAACCTCCTGTGGTGATTTGTTATGAAGACTTTCATTTATTGCTGTTTAAAAGTTTATTGCTGAGATCTACGCGAGTGGTGACAGGGGCGTTTATTCAGCATGACTTGACTTCTAACAAAATTCCTTTATTTTGTCGTAATGTTGTAATAATTTTAGTTTTGTTTGTAATGAATTTTGTTCGGTGAATAAAAAATCAGAAATCAAAAACGTGGGGTTTTCTATGATCCTGCTCGCAGGCGTACTCATGTCCGCTCGGCTCTAATTTTCGTGCTAGCCTTCTGCAATCATATTTTGAACTGTGAAAGAATGAATATCCACAAACACAAGCACAATTCCTGGTGGGTTCAGAACCTCAATCATCTCATGTTCCAGATTAAATTCCAGGGACAAGTTTATAGATATATCTGAATTTTATTCGCTGAAGATTGGAACCGTAACATTGATAAATGCTTAGCCATGGGCAGTTCAATATCATGTTCCCTCTTTGAGCAGTTTTCTAGTTTTTTTCTTGAATTAATGAGTCGTAAAGTTTCGTTCAAACATTAGTTCAATAAATCATTACTTTGGCGATTTTATTTCCATGGGTAAGGCAGAAAGAGGGGATTGCTTTACATGAATGTCTGTGTTTAATCAAATTTGCACCTAGTTGGGCGTCCCTTTAGCGGAAGATAAAACGGAAGGACCAACTGTACACTTGATTGATTTAGGTTTAGAAATCGATACGATCAAAATGGAAGTACGTATTCCCAAAGACAAAGTACTGTATTAGCATTTAAAGTTGCATTAACAAGCTTCTGTTTTGTCAAACAAGGTAACCCTTAAAGAAATGCAATCAATATTAGGTCTTTTAGT
The DNA here is from genome assembly GCA_032466195.1 of Katharina tunicata. NCBI lineage: Eukaryota > Metazoa > Mollusca > Polyplacophora > Chitonida > Mopaliidae > Katharina > Katharina tunicata. The sequence continues at coordinate 43,315 of JAVFBZ010133903.1, forward strand.
TTTTTGTGCTCGGGTTGTTCCGTCTTCTAGGGCTTTTAACATACGGTTGTACGATTCCACGTCATGCACAAATATGCCGTACCACAAGGTGCGTGTGACACTGTAAATAAAGGCTGAAATTAAGGTTTGGCTTGATTTTCTTTTGAAAACTTTAATGGCAATTTCCTTTTTTCCGACACACATTGGTCTACTATTACATCGCTTAATACGTTAACTGACAGTGCAGAAGAGGGCAATCTAGGCTGTGGGGCGTATTACAGTGGTCATAGGGTCAATTTTAAGTGACCAGTTGAATGGTAAAATAAAAAGGATATAACATTTCTTAAAATTTTTCCGATTTTATTAGCTATGGTAGTCTGGGGCAAAAGACTCAGCAACAATAAAATAACATTCTGGGTTGACAATGAGGCGTTATCGATGATCTTAAATAACAAAACGACAAAAGTCCAAAAAAGTAATGACCGTTGTTAGAAGTTTGGGTTTCTATACTTTGCAAAATAACATTTAGTTCAGGGCGAAACATATTTCAGGTTGCCAGAATTCTATTCTTGAAGCTTTATCTCTGAAGAAAGGGTGGGGTGGAAGGTTTTGATTCCTAGCGCCCCACGCAGGTCAACATCCAGCGGTCGTTCCACATACATTTCACCAGATGATATCGAGAATGAAATAAATTACTTCATAAGTCTGTTAACTGCCATCAATACTCAGAAAACATATAATACAAGTCTATCAATTTTCAATAAATTTAGATCAAACTACGGCTTAGATAATCAGTGGTTTATTCCGCTGCTTCATGTGGTATAATTCTTAGCGTTTTTCTCCCTAATGAATGTCAGAAGATCTACACAGCTGAGAGATCATAGAATGCCTATCACTCGTGATATATTTTCAAAAATAATATCTGCGCTAAATTATGTATGTTTATCGAATTATTAAGCATGTCTGTTCGCGTCTGCCTTTTCAATAGCTCTTCACGCCTTCCTGAGAGTAGGTGAGCTTACGGTCTCGGACAAATCACTAGCATATCAAGCATTGTCGGTGCAAAATAATGAAAAGACAAGTCAGTGAGTCTCTATTTACCTTTCTCAAAAACTGATCAGTATGGAAGATAGTCTCATAATATTGGTACATCAAATCAACGGGAAAATGTGTCCTTCACATTTGTTGTCTAGATATCTAGTCGTGCGCTCTTCTACTACAAAGGTGGAATTGTTTTAAATTATAATAGGTCTAATTGTTTAATGTCTAAGTTATTCTATTTCATGGATAGACGTTCCTGTAAGAAACCTAGACTGCAAAGAAAGGGTTTGAATAGCTTGAATTTGGCATTATATTCAATTCAATATTATACATTTGGCTCATCTTGCTTCAAGGTTCTGTCTGTTAAACTAAGGTTACATGCAGTTTGGGTTTAATTTATCGTTGCCGGAGCCTGTTCATTTCCTGTTTCTTGGTGCCTACTAAATTGTTACTTAATTCAGTCTGTAGATCACATATTTGTTTGTATATATCTTTTTGTTGGATTGCGTTAGCATTGTTGACACAATGGCATTATTTTCCCATGAAACTCCACCTTAGATCAAACATCTGTTATGGTTGGGGAAAGCAAAGTTGACGTGACCTTTTATTATTTACATACAAGTCTCCCGAAATGTTATCTAAGAAACCACAAAGATATTGTTTTGACCAAATGAGGTATAGATTCATGTGTTTGAAGAACCTACCTAGGCGCTTGTCAGCAGTATCTAATTCAGACTAATTCAGTTGTTTCCCCATATACGCTGTAGTTGAAGAAATGTTGAATTGTAGGAAACTGGCTTTATATAAAGTTTGTTCACATGTTGAATAATGCAGTCAAGTTGAAACGATTTGTAATTGCTGACCTGGCTCGTGTTCCAATTTAAGCCCCACTACACTGCACTCTGATATTGTGTACTCGTAAACCGTAAGCTGTACATGACATAAAATTATTTATTATCCTCTGTGTTGGAGAAACGCCCTCATCGATTTTTCTTTATGTAGACCAACCAAAAAGAAGGGCGGAGTATTTTAGATCTAAGTTATCCTCGTTTTCGTTCTGTTAATATTTTTTAAGAAAAGTCTATGGACTAAGTGGCCTTTTTGTTATTTTGTATTTGCTGTTGTTAAATATCAAACAGATTACATATGCAGATTCATCGTTTTTTGGTGTTGTTTTTCTTTAACTCTTTCTTGAAATATTTTTTTTGTTACAAAACCCTCAATGAAATATTCAATTGATCTAACTGTATTGGATGTCATTCAACGGAAAATGTTTGTTCAGTTCGTATGTTTATTCTTGAGTTCGATACTAACTCTATCTTTCTGTTTAAACTTCGACAAGTCACTTAAGGTGACAAAAGTAACCAGATATGATAACTTGATTCCCGGTGACCATACACATGTACAACGTCAGTTCGATGGCGTACCCAGTTTCTTATCTTGTTTCATCGAATGCTCGTACGAAGAGCAGTGTGAAACAGTTTCCTATAACGCAATGTATGTTTTTTGTCAACACAATACTGTGACATTTTTTCAAAATGCAACATGGATTGAATCTCCAGGGATGCACTTTTACGAAT
>JAVFBZ010133904.1:0-18804 GCA_032466195.1 Katharina tunicata
ACCATAGAATGCCATGTTACCATGTAGTATGTGATTATCATTACCTTACTTCAAAGGGATAAACCCAACTATCACACTGCTATATATATTTAACATATCACTGTATATACATACAAAGTATTTACAGGGTTAGTTTGGTAATATCAGTCATTAGGCTGGTTTGATTACATTATTATCAGGTTGTTTAAAGTTACTTCTTGTTGACTAGGAGTATATATATTTTTATGTATAAATGTAGAGAAAGAAAATTTTGCTTGCCTCCGCCGGGATTCGAACTCGGGTCTCTGGATATATATGTGCTTTAAAATATTTTTCTGCTACAGGATTCTTCAACCAATTTAGAGGCTACCCAAGAAGGAATGATGGGAGGGAGTGAAGAGCTTCATGGTATGTAAAAAAATTTTTATGGTGGTACATATTCCAGGACCAATCAGCATACGGATGAAGTGACCTTGAGTATATTGCAGTGTAAAAGTATACACCAATAATAAATTGATTGGGATTTACGTCGTACTTGAGTTTATGTCACTCATATGACCGGAGTGCGAGTCTAATCAGTGAAGGAAACCACCGTAAATGACGCTGGCAACACATCATAAACCATTTACAAACCTGGACACCACAACCCTGACAACAAATCAGCTTCCTGTGTCTCTTAGCTCAGAGAGCACCAGGAAACAGGAGGCCCCACCCAAATACCTGCAGTATGCACCATGAATAATTCTGTTCAACCTTCATTGACACTTTCAATTGAAACAAAATTAACATAAGGCTCATATTTTAATCATGAATATTTGTTTTAAATCATAGCACATAAATGTATTTGAAACTTTGAAACCACTGGCACAACTTTTCTGCTTTTCTGTTTTTCCAGTTAATTCCATGGATGTACTAACCCTGCCTAAGTCCTTTCTGCCTTAATACCAGGTATTCATGCTATAATAATGTTCTTTATCATACACGTACACCTTTGCGGCAACATGTTACTGTATCGATGTAGACTGGGATTTTCTGATTCTGTATCAACCTACTCTGAAATCCATATTAAACTAGTGAAATCCGTATGAACTAGGGCTGTCACGGTTCAGCCTTTTTTCAGTTCGGTTCTTTTTTTTACTTTCGGTTTTGTCGTTGTGGTTCACAGAAATTCAACTTGATATCATGATGCCTAAAATAACACAAATTAAATTGCGAAAAACAAATTTTAATAATTGTTTTCTTGAAGACTAATTAAGTCAAATAAAAACATACTGTCTCTGAAATTTACAGGTTAAGACCAAGATGATTATTGATTATATCAAATCTATCAGAATGTCATATGATCAATACTAGACTAGTAGTATGGTATTCATTTTGGCTTGTTGTATCACTATTTTCAGACTGACATGAGACTCTCTAGTTTTTTTTATATCCATGTTTTTAGTTAAAAAAAACCCCCCAAAAAACGATCAACCTGTTCAGTTGACAGACAGGACCTTGAGCTGTCAACTTCACTAAGCTTCATCTGACGTTTAAAAACGGACGTAGTACATCAGCTGTACCACAATCAGTCTTGTTTACCAACGCTCGATTTTGCAACTGTAATCCCATGCTTGCGTTTTATATGAGCTGCCATAGACGACGTCAACCCAAAAGCATACTTCATTTTTAATGAACACAGTTTGCATACTGTTGTCGATGTGTTTGTTGTGCCGTCAAGGACATAAAAAGAGAAATACATGTAGTTCAATACTTGCAACTTTTTTTTGCTGACATTTTTTACTACATGTGTCACAAATATATCAGATGAAACAAGCGATTTGAGTGGACAAACTGTAACGAATAAGCCAATCAGATTGCGCTTCATCCAAAACACGCTGCGTGTCAAAATTCAGTTCACAAAACTGACGCACTCTCCACGCTGTTGTGTTTTGTTAGAAACTTGAAAGCGTTGCCTCTAATAAGGCTAAAAATAGCGCCACTCTATTTAGGTCAATGACTGCAGTATAGACGTGGAGAATGAACAAGCAAGACTGTTCCCCCATTTCGCTCAGAGGCCAATGCAAAATTGTATTTTAAACTGACTTATTATTTGATTATAAATAAATCGGACAATTTCTTTTATTATCGTGATAAATACCAACATGCCTTTAAGTTATAATTATAATTTATAGTAATGACTTTCCCAAAACAAAGCCGTATTAATGATTAGAAAAACTGTCTTACTGTCGAGATTTGAAACGGCGATCTACCGTATGCGGCATGCAGATAATAAACTTAAATTATTTTGTAGCGCTTTCACGAAAAGTTCTGGAATATTGAGTAAGTAACTCCCCATAAATAACAAATAGCAGGCTATTTGACATTTTTTATATCTTATCAGTATCATCTGATTCAGAATTTTTTTTAAATATTTTTTTATCTGAACCAAACCGAAAACCGAATGTCCCAAAACCGAGAACTGAACCGAAAGCTAAGAACCGCCGTTAACCGAAATTTCGGTGAACCGTGACAGCCCTACAAATAACATATCGGAAGAAGAAAAAATTAGTTCAGATATGTCTGCTTAGCTAAATAGTCTGTTCCACCAAAGTGCTGCTTTAATATGTTTTTTTAAACATGTTAGACAGTGCCCTTAACATGTATTAGAATTGGAAAATAGTTGTGACTAAGTTACCAGAATCCGGTTTTCCTCTGCTTGATACCTGTCCTCTTCACTACTGCTATCAGAGTCAGACATTGCCTCCCCTTGGAGAGCAGGCTGATCTGCCACTGCCTTGGAGCGTAAATTATACAGTTCATCATGTTCTCTTTTGCGCCGGACTATCCGGAGACGTTTATACTCATCTGGACACACCTTCTTCCAGAGGTAGTAAAATTGAACACATTCTTTACAGGATTTACTGGATACCTAAACAGTAACAATTAATATAAACCAATGAGATTGAGTTATTGATTGGAGTTCTAAGCAGTATTTACGGTCATTTTACTTATATGGCAAATGGGTGAAGGAAACCACCCAAGTGACACCGCCAATACATTTACAGGACCAAAAAAACAGGACACGACAACAAATCGTCTTACTTACGTCCCTAAGGTATGACAGCACCAGAAGCTTCAGTATACAGAATATCATTATTATATAAGTAATCATTCATCTGTAAAACACGTTTTAACAGTGTCAATTCTATCGTTTCTTGTTAAGATTTTGTGGTTATTTCATGGTTACATTAGGTTTTCAAATATAATAAAACACTCATGGATTTTTTTACATGGTAATATGTTGATATTGATCCTAAATATAATAGGTTTTTTTTGGGCCAATATCACAGCATAGTCACCAGGTAAATAGGCCATAACTGTATAGTAACAACTCAGTCAAGGTCAAGAAAATACTTGAAAATAGCGTGTTCACTAAAGTAGTTAAAAATCAAAAGACTCAGTCTTAAAAAAAAATCAAAAGATTATTTTGCTCATATAACGTTTACCAGCCCAATGAATAAAGAAAACGACCCTTGACATCAGAAGCAACAAACAAACAACACAACACATGACATTTACAGGATGCAAAACAGGAGGAAACAAAGAAATAATCTTCCTATTACCCCTTAGATCTGTCACAGGAAGATAAACACCCAACCACCTGCTGGTGACATCAAATACTCAAGGAAATGTGTTCATACAGCACCCCAAATCAAAAGTTATTAAAACTCAACCTTACATTGTACCTTTATGACTTTTCGTGGACAGAGATGATCATTAAATTTCCAAAATTTCTTACCTCTTTGGATATTAAAAAGAAATCTTTGTCACATTTTAGTAAGGCTTGATAGTAGGCTTCAATCTCAGTTGTATTCCATATGTCAGCTTCTGCAAAACACATTTTCAATACCAATATAGTCAACATTAAGAGATTTTAAGCCCTGTAACCTTTCACGAATAGCATGAAATTAGAAATAAACAATTCATTTTACAACAGTATCAATCGAATTGGAATACCTATTCATTTCCAACAAATTATTTCATTTCACATCACATTTAAAAATAAAATAAAGTACTTCCATGCTACTGATAAATTCAAACTAGTAATTTCATGATAGCAACACCAATCTCGTTTGTTTTGGAAATGTTAAAATCTTTGTTGTTTTTTTTTAAATTGAGAACAATTTCAGGTGAAAGATATGCAGCACATTAGCATATGTATTCCTTTATCAAATATGACTGGTAATTCCTTCAGAGAACAATCTATATGAAAGCCTAACCAGACAATTACTCCACCCACCTTGGTATTGATACGATAATAGAGAATGGCCCTCTGGTAATTTTAACTCTTCTTTCATCAGTAATAGCATGGCTTCCTACAATACACAAAGTTAAACTTATATTAACACTATTGTAAACATAAGCAAGATACTGGTTTTATATGGATACCAGCTTCTTTATACTTTGAACACAACATTTCACAACAGTTACAGACCATTTCATTCATTTACTGATGTCTACAGTGTTCAATTCATTGACTCAGCTCTTGAAACATTTAGAAACATGACATTTAAAATTAGTTTACAGGTTGTTGTTTTTTTCAGCACACTTTTTTCTGTTTTGCTTAGGTGACCTTTTTGTGGGACTGATTACCAGTTTTGGCACAAAATAATAAATTTCACAAAATTTTGTGAAATTTCATGATTTTTTATTTGATTCACAATATCTGATAGCTTATTTGTTCATCAATAACTTAAATGTTCCACCTTTGAAACATTATTGTTTGTGTGAGGACACATTCTGTCAACAACTCTTTTTTGGCGGGCTGAAAAACCTCAATGATAAGGCCATGGACAAAAAATTAATAGTTTCTTAGGCACCACCCTCACCTACCAAAAAACACCCGCCTCAAAAATGTTACTGGCAATTTAAAAAATATAAGTTAAGTAAGGTGGACCAAAAAACATTTGCGGAAACTATCAATATACATGTACGTGTATAGCTGATTTCATTTTTATTACCATCATTAAAATATTATGCTACATAACTTATTTCATTGTAAAAAATAATGAAATCAATGACTTGACTTGACCATTTTACAATCCCGGCCGCTATAGTTGCTTTATACAATCACGTCTTCAGTTGTTGTTGTTGCTTTACAATCCTGGTTTAGGGTGTTGTTGTTGTTGTTGTAATATGCAAGTAGCAGGCTCTCTGATCAGCATGTTTAAATATAAGTATCCTTCCTGCAGCTAGCTAAACTAAGCTAGACTCAGCAGGTGTTCCTTTTTAGACTAGCAGTGGAGTATACTTTGCTGTGCACGATTCATTATTTAGTTCTTTTGAAAATCTTCACAAGAAGATCTGATCCCCCAGATCGTATGCTGACAGCTCATTGATTCTCCTGCGACTTGAATTTCCCTTGGTAACCCCCAAGTAAATTTTACGACATTTTGCGTGAAAAAGTAAGGCGGGTTAATATTATTATGAGGTAGCCTCATTTACACAACACAAAGTCAGGCAAAATTTTTCTGCCACAGCTGAAAGTTGTTATAAATAAAAGTGTGTCAAAATAGAATTTCAAAAAAATAAAAAATAAAAGGCCTCACCATTTTTTCAAAAGTAATTACCTGAAAAACTAGTAATCAATTTTTTGTAGCCTAATCTGATTCATAGATTTATGTCACAAGGGACATTTTCCGAACCTATAAATGAAGATCAAAAGCCAAAGGTTTGGATAGAGATACTTAGGGCAAACTAAGTATACAAACCTAGCTTATGACCCAAAATCCACTGTCTTATCAGATATTTACAGTTAAAAAGACTTTCTTGGTCTCCTCTGATGTTTCAATTTATATAGTTAACAAAGAAATAATCGACCATGATGAAATCGACCATCACCCATAAAGTGAGTGAAGATATACAGCCAGCAATGAGATGATCATATGCGAGCCAAGGGGTCTTATATTTATTAGATTTTGTAGACTACTAGCCTGGATATTGCCTCCCGTGAGGTATAGTAAATGAAGAGCGTATTCCACATTAGCCCCATTCCCATGCACAGCAGCAGAACAGGCAAATTCCTGATAACATTGCACTGAAAAATAAAAATAATAATAATAATATCAAAAAAACAAAATGCTAACAACAAATTCAATTACGACAATTTTTTATCTAGTTTTCTTAGATTAATGCATTTAAGAAGCAATTTCATGAAAGTTGTCTGGATTCAAACATAAAACCTCTTTTCATGAAAAATATTATTTCATATATTTTGCGCGAGAAAACCCATTCAGGGTGTAGCGCGAAGGCGATATAACTGACTGATAAATGAAACATACCATCTTCTTCTAAACATTTTTCCGCTGTTATACTGGGTTCCCAAACCAGGTCTTCTTTGTTGAGCTGTTGATGGACCAAGTGCCTCTTAGCTGTTAAAAGAATAAATATGTTATACTGAAATTAATCCATTTTATTGATGTCTTATACCTTATGAGAGTTACAGACCAGGTTGTTCATATTGATAACTGCTTAGTTGCTAATAGGTATTTTGTTGTTTTCCAGACAAATGATAATATTATGCAGAGTTATAGGCACAAATTTCACATAGGTGCAAGGCAGGTGAAGGGACATAACTTTATAAAAACAAGATGAGTTCACGATTTTACAAGAGCAGGTCAACAAATGCAAACAACACATGTGTGTATCTAATATGATAATCAGCAAGACAGCAATAAATATTTCTAGAGATATGACAAACTAAAATATAAAATAACAGCATACTTACGGCTGAAGGCTGGAATATCTGCTTGGTACTGAGGTCCTATATTTACATGTCTGAAAGAAAGTGCAAATCAATATGAAGCTACTTGATATTTTTAGAGTGACTGTACAAACTTCAGTTGTATCTACTGAACACATTAACATTAACAAAAGTAAACTGACATCAAAAGATTGGAATTTGTCATTTCTTAACAACCTGAATTTATTACTAGCTTTGAACTGTTACCTTTAGACAGAAAGAACATAACAATTTTTTTTATTTATTTCATTGGTGTTACTGTAGCAGGATATTTCACTTATATGACAACGTTGAGTTGCAGGCGTATGGTGGAATACCAGGAAGAAACCTTGTAATAAAAACACCCCAGCAAACTCTGCAGCCACCGGAAAATTTCCCTTAGATACCTAAGGTCCACAGGCGGAATCGAACCTATTTACAGTATTTTGACTTAGCAGTCCAACGCTCAACCACCAAGCCACAGCGTGGCCACAAAAAAAAATCTTTGTAATTTTCAGAGACATTAATAACTTGTTTAGATGTACATATTGTTAGTATATCTCAAACGTATGGAAAATAACGCCAAAATATATTAAAAGACTCATTAATATTTTTCATAGAAGTGAGATAAAACATGGTTTACGGTTGAATATCAGTTTCTGGAGGTGGTTCCTCCTGCTCTTCATTCTCAGGCTCTTCTTCTATTGTGTCAGCTTTAACAGGGCCTGTGGCTAGGGAACCTTTTTAAAAAAAAACATTTGTCTTACTTGATTTCACTCAGTATTTAAAATCTCATTCAAGAGTATGTCCAAAATATGAAGATAATATGCACAAATGAACATTTTAACTAGAGTAAACTTTAGTACATGTTTGGAATGGCGGTTTGTTTACCTTGTCATTTACATTCAGCATTACACTTTATTGGAGAATCTTTCATTCCCCTCAAGTTAACTATTTTTTAAATATCTTGAGTACTTTTATAATTTTATCGGATGTAGGAGAAAGGAAAGCAAATGTACACATTTTATTCTGGCTAATAGAATTCATGTGCTTTTATCTTACTGATAATCATTTAAATGTATTTATATCATTCCTTAAATTTAGTACTCAAATTTGCTTCAAATGTTACTGAAATTTTTATAAAACTTTGCTTACCTCTACGGCTGAGGGAAAGTCGAGGAGCAATTGGTGCAGACTTTGGTGTCATCGGGCGGAATCTTGGAGGCAATGTCCAGAACAGTCCAGAGCCACTACGTACTGGGCTTAACATTGGAGGTGGTGTGTAAGGGGGAGGGGTGTTGCCACGCCTTATCCGTCCATCAGAAGGCACAGTCCCATCCCAGAGTCTGGGTGAGCGTAAGCGACTCTGGAAACCACAGCTATTGACATGAGGAGGAATGATTAACGGAGCTGGTCGGTGTTTCTTTTTCACACGGATTGGACTGATAGCTAAACTAGGATTTCTAAACACCCCAGCTCCGTCAGAACGAGATAAAAAGTCATGATGAGTACGACTACGATGTAATATCGTCTCCTCGGTCCTACTCCTAGGCCTATAATAAGGGTCTTCAACGCGACTATGAGGTCGCATAAATGTATGATCCTCACTTTTAGATCTTTGTAAGAGTTTAGTTCTTTCATCTGCTGCCTTTGCTGATCTAGAATCCCCTTCCTCCTGTACTGGGGAAGTAACCACAGATTTGTGTGCTTGAGTTTGAATTGATCCTTTCTGCAACAGCAAAGCTAGGTTAGTTGTCGAGGAACGTTTAGCTGCGCTACTTATAACCCCTTCACTTTTATGCCTTTTACGATTTGCTGGTTTGAGTTCGTGATCGGCATGTATAAAAGCTGTGCTGCCAATTGGAGGTAAGTATTTATCTCTGTCCAAAGGAATAGAACTGTGTGTGTCGCCGTCTCTGTTACCTTCCACAAAATGAGGGTTTCCCTCAGAATGGACAGGTCGAAAGGTAAAAGGAGAAATCTCACTAGCAATCCGGGCTTGTAATGGTGAGGTAAACAGTTTGTCTTCTTCACTTTTAATAGTATTTACTGAATTTACTTGATGATGAGAAATGAAGGTAGGCTGAGCAGACAGGCTAAGAGTTTCTTCTATGGTTGTGGTTGGATGAAGTGAGTTATTGACCATTATGGGGTCAGTGCTATTCTCTGTCAGCCTATTATCATACATGACTGCATTGGTTGTTGCTAACTGATTAACATGGTGCAGGGAAACATCCGCTAAACTAACCTCTGGATGACCACCGATGGAAGCATGGACCCCGGTCTCTCCATTTGGTGTTAAGTGAGGCTGGGTGTGGTCCATAGAAGGGAGAGGGTGTTGGCCAGAGATAATACTTGCCATGACACTGGTCAGTAACTGAGCGTCTGTCAAGTCCTGTTGACGGTCAGCTGCTATGAAACTCTGTGTCCCACTGATAGGAGTGGCAGAAACAAAGACAGGCTGATTCAGACCGTCAGATGAGGAGATATTATTTGAGAGACTGGATGGAAGAGTGCCCTGGTGCACTGGCTGAGGTAAAACATCAGGGTATGTAGTGGGCAGATTTATGTGATCGACAGAATGTTGTAGACTCTCTCCTGAAGACTGTAGCCCTAACATAAGCTGGTGTTGTAATATTGGATACGGTTGTTGTGGACTGCCACCAGCTATTGTAACTACTTGGGTGGAATCCTGCCTCAGGTGTTGCTGTTGTTGTTGTAACTGTTCAACCTGATGCTGGTTCAGTTGTTTTTGTATGTTCTCCATGTCCTGCATGGTTTGGAGCTGTTGCTGAAATACAACTTCTTGTTGAGGAGTGAACTCTTGCCACACCCTATTTTCCTGACCAGGATCACCTTGTGTTACAGTGTTTGATGGAGACGATTGAACATGGATTGAGACAGTGCCATCAGCGTTCTGCCAGGCCCGCTGAGCTAGCACTTCTCCCTGGGTTAACTGGACAGGAGAAGAGGGGACTGTTAGGTGAGATGGGGATGTTGGGCTGTCGCCGCCGCTGCTGTGTTGGTGTTGGTAATGCTGAAGCTGCTCCTGGAGTTGCTGAAGTTGTTGTTGTTGCTGCTCTAGATGCTGCTGTTGTTGTTGTAACTGTTGTAACGATTGCATCTGTATGTGTTGTTGCAGGAGTTGCTGGACATGTCTGTGGTGGTGTTGTTGGCTGGTCTGATCAGCGAGTCCTGGACTTGCCAAGTGCTGAGGGGGGTGTGTTGGGGTCAGAGGTGAATGCTGCTCCGGACCACCTCTCTCCAAGTCCTGTTCCAACTGTGATGGAGGCAGAGTGAACGGTCCTCCTTGTACAGGACTCTGAACAACAGAAGATGAGGAAAAGTAAGTTTGACATTGAGGATTTTGAAACTACTAAACACACACTTAAATAGTCAGTAATGTCAAATGCTAACACAATTGTTTGCTTGTATATTAATTTGTTCAAACCCTCTACCATAATATGTTCACAAGTAATGGTCCAGAAAAAATTGTATAATAATGATGAATATAAGTAGGCTAGTATCCATTATATATCTGAACTCATAATAAACAGTAAGTTCTGTTCGATTGAAGCCATTAAACCAGACACAGCAATTAAATACACAATTCTGAGACACTCTTCTTTCTCTATTACTTGCTGATTGAACATAATTTCAGTTACCAATATGTTGATTTAAAATTTAGAAAAGAAGCAATCATAGAGTGCTTGCATGTATACATGTAGTAACTGAGCTATGATCTGCACAAGATATGTCCGACGACAGACAGCTAATTTGCATAATTTAGGTAGAAATTTGCATAAATTTGCGGAAAAAATTTTACGTTGCACATCTGCATATGGAGAAGAATGTTGTGTGTAAGTGTCAAAGTGGTATGCTACATAGTAACTGGGCTATGTATGGTCCAGACAATTAAAATATGTCGGACGACAGACAGCTTATTTGCATAATTTAGGTCGGAATTTGCATAAATTTGCGTTGCACATGTCCATATTAAGACTAATGTTGCATGAAAGTCATAAGTTGAATAGTAACTGAGCTATGGTCTGGACAAGATATGTTGGACGGCCGACAGCTAATTTGCATAATTTAGTTAGAAATTTGCGTAAATTTGAGGAAACTGTTTTACTTTGCACATCTGCATATGGAGAAGAATGTTATGTGTAATTGTCAAAGAGGTATGCTACATAGTAACTGAGCTATGGTCTGGACAAGATATGTTGGACGGCCGACAGCTAATTTGCATAATTTAGTTAGAAATTTGCGTAAATTTGAGGAAACGGTTTTACTTTGCACATCTGCATATGGAGAAGAATGTTATGTGTAATTGTCAAAGTGGTATGCTACATAGTAACTGAGCTATGGTCCCGACAAGATATGTCAGACGCATGTATGACAGACGGAGACAAGCGGTATTGTAAATAAAGTGGCTGACCTGTAGGTTTTGTTGGTCTTGTGGAGGAGCCTGGAATGGTTGTTTGAAATGACCCAAATCTGTACCCAGTTTATTGGGTATCACCAAGTGCCCTAATGATGGATTATTTAATTCTTTCTTCCCTTTCTTTTTGTCTTCCTTTTGTGAATCCTGCAAAATTTATTATACCGTACCAAATTACTTATTGCATGAAGTTAAATTTTATCATTTCAGTTTTAGAGGTGTAAGTCATAGAAAAAAAATTCGAATGAGAATGATGATCATTATGATAAGATACACATAATTTACACTTGGACATATCGTAAATCAATCTAAGCGAGTGTAACTACCCTCAATCCTCAACCAATTTGACCTCCAAGGGTACAAACTTTAAGTAGTTAATTGAAGATTTAAGTGTGAATTTGGAAATAAAACTTACATTTTCTGGTAATTTAAAGTCTGAACTTCATAAAAATTTATAAATTGCATGTCTACACTTTGCATAAGTTGTAAAGGGCGTCAAATTTGTCGAGTATTTAGGGTACCTTGATTGACTGAATGACTAATTGGCATTTAACGCTGTGCTTAACGTTTTTTTACTTTATGGCGGTGGCATATGCTAACAGTAGGGAGCTCCTCAACGCAAACCAAATAGTGTGACGTCCCTCAAGTTTTAGATCACTTGGAAAGGTAGTGTTCTTTGGATGGTAAGTATGACAGCATGACTGTAAGCTAGAACACACTGCCCTAAGATAGAGAGCTGTAGGGAAACTACGTTGACAACACAAAACAAGCAATGCTGATATAAAAAGTATAAAAAAAAATAAAATACAAAAAAAGGTAAATTTGTTAGCGTTACAAAGTAAGTCTATTATGAAAGACATCTTCCAAAAAAGGTTTGTAGTTAACACTGCCTTCCCAAATACGCCTCTGGGGCCTGTCTTACAATACCAATCTAGATTATGTTAGTCTTTATGGTCATGACGACATAATACCTTCACTGCTGGACTCCAGGGTAACTATATTAGATGTGCATGTAGGCTACACCCGCTTCGTACGACAGGTCGCAGGTTATAATGGCAGTTACATTCATCTTGCAGTAAAATTATATTGTGAAAACAAGTCAATTTATCCTACCTTTGGAGCTTTCTTAAAATATCCTCCATGCAGCCTCATATGACCGTTTAAAGCAGGGATGTTTTTAAATCTTCGATTACACATGCTACATTGTACAGGCTTGTTCTCGTCTCTGAAATTACAGCAGTAACATAAAGATAAAACAATTGATTACAAATATTGAAATCCATCTATATACGTGAGTCAGATACTGTGTTGTTTTATTTTAACTAACAATTGAAAGAAATGTTAGAATTTTACCAATCAGTTTGAAATTTTTCATACAGCTCACAATTAGCAAATATTTGTACAAAAATAGACTTGTCCACAATTGGTTTGTATTAGAATGCTGTAATTAATGCCAATGTCTTCTTTTCCTTTCAATGTAAACCATAACATCATATATGCATTGATCATAAAAATTGTTAACAAATTGGCAACATTTTATTCGGCAAAAAGACTATCAAAATTAAAGCTTGTCTAAACCAAGGGACTGTTTGACAAGGAAATAAATTAAAATTAAAACCAAACCTAAAATCAATAATAAAATATTCCTGAACCATGAAGTAAAAAAAAGTTAATTATAAATATCAAAAAGCTAATGCAAATAAACATGCCTTTGCAGCGAGCTAACAACAATAACTTGATATATAACTTGCTTACCTAGATTTCATGTCAAATTCAGCAGTATTTCAGCTATGCTGTGCTGGATTTTCTTTATAGTAATTTAAAAGTATTTTAACCAAATTATGAATTTATTAATTGTGTTAAACTTTTGATCTGTCTCTCAATAACATATAAATAGCAATTACTAATATTCTAAGAACTGTTCATTAACATATATCCACAAATAAAAGGAAGTGTCAAAGGCAAGTTTGCAAATGTGCAAAAAAAGTAAATAATAATTAATAAATCAAACATAACTACAGAAGGCAAAAGCTAAACATCCTTAAACATGCATGGTAAACATGAAATGCTAAATAATAGTGAAATAGGACCAGTTGACCTTTTGACGCATAAAAAGAAAAAAAAAACAGCCAAAAACGCTTAGTTTGGTGACATTTGTCGGCACTGTTTAAACTAACAATAAAAACGATACGGTTAAAGTTTATTATATGATTAGTGTCTAAATATACAGTCTCATAGAATCTTTGGTCTTTGTGAAATACATGTATCGGTCAGCACCCGTTTGTGGTTACATATATGTTTTGTGCTATGCAAAAGAGATATGTACATTCCTCAGCCTAGGCCCAAACCCAAGACCTACATCTATTGGGCCCATGATTTATCTTTGAAAATATACACTCTCACACTAGACTTATCAGACTTATTCTGGGCCTTTGTTGGGAGAGAGCTAGTGTTTGTCTGCTAGATTGGGGTTTTGCAACAAAGCTTAAGTTTATTTCACTCATGATAGTGTGCCAGCCCAATGGGTAAAGTAACACCCTCAACAACAGTCAACAAAGAAGACAACACAGCATATTTAACACAAAAAACAGGAAAACACAACAAATCAGCTTCCAGATGACCCTTGGCCCAAGGGGCTCAAGGAGCACCAGGGCACAGAAAACTGAGCCATAACCAGTCGCACAACTTCTCTAAACTGTGGCAGTTGCCAGTTGGTGTAATAAAATAAAATAAAACTATGGTTGTTTAACAGCTTTCTGTGTTTTTGAAGAAGATTTGTTGGAACAGATTTTAGGGGAGACATTTAATATGAGATAAAATGTCACTCACTGGCATAAAGATAAATCAATACGAAATTTGAGGGTATCATCCTGAGATTTGAAAAACCAACCTATATTTTGCATCTACCAATATTTAGACACTGGGAGAAGGCTTCTGTGTTAAGTTAACTCTTGTTAAAAGTATTAAATCCACCAGTTTATGGAGCGAGAGGCTGGCTTAACCATCTTTATGTACATAACAATCACACACATTTAAAACATACAACTACAGCCCTAGAAGATTGGAACAATGTTCAGGAGTAGAATTAACTTGAGTACGTGCCGACTTGTTCAATCTTAATGTAAATCTCTTACAAGCAGTGTGCTATTACGAGAAAAAATAAGAATAAAAATTTAAGGTACTATGCCGCAGAATTTAGGCCAAAAATCTACTGGAACGAATTAAACCAGGTTTTCTATATTATTGAAAAATATTGAAAATCCGGTTTAATTTGTTTCAGTCGATTTTTGGCCGAAATTCTGCGGTATAGTACCTTTAACATAAAACAAATGAAATCAGAAGTTTAAAATCAACAAGTTAGTGTCGACTAGTGTAACACAAAGATTAAGTACTATGGTTAAAGTTTTAATAAAACCAAATCCATGCACATAACTTGGCAAAGCTTGTCACCAAGCTCATGTTGTTTTTTTTCACGTTTCATTAGGGAGGAATATACTTTTACCATAAACTTATCCATTTTTGTATTTTTTATTTCTTATTTGTAGTAACAAGTTTGCCAAAAGGTGATGATATATTGTTATATACAATAAGGCCTAAAAAAATTCAACCTTGAGGCACAAGATTTAAGTAATTTACTAAATGTATAAATGTGAGTTTGGAACTAAAACATACAGTTTCTTTAGTTCTAAGTTCTTTTAGTTGAGGATTAAAGGTAGAGACAGATTTCACTAAAATTATGAAAACCAATCTATTTGAATTACACTTCTTTTAGAAAGCCCTTGAATTCATTTCATCAAGAATGCTGTATATGTACTCTACATCAAGTTCCCAATTGTAGATCCGACTTTTGATAATTGGTTCATTTTTAGTCTATCAAATGTAATTTTAAGTACTTGAAACAACCTGAAGTATATGCGTGTATATGTAGACAAAGTGCGTGTAATAAAACGGTGTTCAAAACCCATGCACATTATAACCACAACAAAAATTCTCCGTGGATTAGGTACAAGATTTTACATTTAAATATTAAAGCAGGTCATATGAGTTGCGCATACATTGATTATGTGACAAGATTTGTGCTTCACATATTATATCAACAATAGAAGCATGAGCAACGATAAATGAAGGCAATTGTGTATCTGTATAGGTCTCAAACCAGAGATAATACAGCTATAAAACATACATTTTAATTTAATAAGGAACTTTTTCACACTGTCTTTAAAAAATGGCAGGGGCCGGAATTCAGCAAAAATTTACCGGATTCAATTTTGCGAGTGATGGTATTTACATGTGTATATCATATACATGAAGAGTAGACGAAAGATTATCAAAATGAAACCAACATGTGTTAGCTTCCACTTATTCTTAACCTTTCAATACCATACAAGTTCTTGGATATTTTGCAAACAAAAGTCTATAATGTTGAAGTTACTATGACAAACAGTCTCAGTGTAAATCCTAAAACTGTTTTCCTAATTGTTATTAAAATTAATAAATAAAATGACTCTATCCTTTGAATCAAATACATTAGGACGAGAGTTCAAACTCTGTCATTTAGCTCTTTTCTCAAATTTCGACCCCTGTCAAACTGTTGATATAAAATATCAGCCAAGAGAAAAAGTAGAAATAAGAAGTTTGTGAAAAAGAGCAGGCAGCATGGGCAAAAATAGAGCTATACCCTTCAGCTCCAGGAGGAGGGGCTTTACGTCGCTTTTTCGGTTTATTGTTCAAGGGGTAGTTTTGAAGTAATATCCTAGAGGTAAAACAAATAATACTAAAACATCTTTCTGATACCATTTTCAGGTATGACAAATAAAACCAAACGATAAACCTACATGTAGGTTTAACAAATCCCATAACATAAGTATGCAAATATAAAAACAGAATTTTCAGAATTTAAAATGATTTAACAAGAAAATATTAAACTCCTATTATATGTCTTATAAATTCAACTACAGACATTTTTTTTTATGAATATTGTAAAATCTAGACATGAATTTTACTTCCTTAAATATGGTACAAATCAGTTTTCTACACATGCCTTAATCACAGTATGTTGAATCTATAGATTGCAAAAAAATCAACATCCTCTTATTTAGATTAGATGGAGTGGCTTTGAGAATATCCTAAATACTCATTATAATTATCCCTGTTATCAAATGAGAGCATTTGCAGTACGATGAGTCTATTTATTACAATAGCAATACTCATTTTCTCACACTACATACATGTATTTGTAAAGCAGCTTATATACAATTTGGAATGGCCCAAAAACATCAGTGATACCAATACAAAAGGCAAGGTTGAGCTAGCACAATACAGACAACATGTTAAGTCATCTTTTGATTAGAACTGTGGTATAGTTTTACCGGTGAAAATGTTACATCACCACTGCCTCAGATTAGAAGTATGTAGTGTGAGAAAACATCTTTTGCTGGTGTCTTACCCTGGTTTAAGCATCAAATCAGAGGGTTGTTGTTGTTGCTGGTTGAAGCCCAGCTGATTCCACGGAGCTCTTGGCTGTGCTGAGATTCGTGGGCTAGTCGGAGCTGGACTGATGGGGCTAATCTGCTGGAGGTATCCAGGAGATTGTTCACCACTCCTAGGGCTATGAGAGTTTTGAGCAGGACTTACAAATATCACCCCACCCTCCTGTTGCCACACCTGATTACTGGTAGTGGTTTGGAAATGTGTCTGTTGGGGAAAGGGAAGGGGAGGAGGGGGTGGGGGTGGGGGTTGTGGAGCTTGTTGTTGCTGTTGTTGTTGTTGCTGTTGTGTTTCAAACTGAAAGTAATTGTGAGGTTGTGTATTGGCATAACCAGGACTTTGGTGAGGTGTGCTGGCAGGACTAGGGCTGTAAGGGGTGTGACTAGGTGTGAAGAGAATCCGTACCCCACTACCACCGGTACCTCCCCCCTCTGAACCACCACCAGAATCTCCAGCGTACACAGGAGTCAATGTTTTCTCCCCGCCTTGCAGATCAGCAATGTTGTTTGTCAGGACAGTTTGGTTCTGCGTCACTGCTTGTGCCACTGCACTCACTAGTTGTGTAGATACATCAGAGCTTTGTTGATTGTGGTGATTTTCCATATGCCGCCGCAATGAGCGGGCGTCACAGTAACTTTTCTCACAGCCTTTAACCATACATTCAAAAGGCTTTTTATCGCGATGGGTCATCATATGACCATTCCTGTAAGCAAATACAGAAGAAAAAAAATATATTAGTATAACAGATTTTCAACTTTACCCCTGACTAGGTGTGAAGAGAATCCGTACCCCACTACCAAATAAATGTTTATTTATTTATTTGATTTGGGTGTTACAGAAAGAGTTTTTTTTTTATATATATAGGACAACTTGCCAGGCCAAAACCGAGAAGAAAGCTTGTCAAAACCATCCCGCGATCTCTGCAACCACCGGAAATCTTAAGAAGTTGCGAAAATATTTTACCAGCTACATGTAGGTCTGGATGATGTTTTATATTGGAAAGGATGTTAAACACATCCGCTTAAGTAATAAGGGATTGTACTTATCAATATAAAAGTTTAGCATATTAATAAGACTGAGATTTGTCAGGTTTACATGACTGGAAAATGTAATGCCAATGAAAAGGCAGGCACATTCACCAAAGCATTACTATTAATGTTTTCAAGAAACAGCTGTTCAGACAAATTGATCACTATAAGAACTTACAAATGGTCCTGTCTTTTGAAGGCCTTTGAACATATTGGGCAGATATATTTCCTCTCATCACTGTGTGTTAATTTATGTTTTGCTAAAGCACTTGAATTACTGAATCCCTTTGCACATATGAGACAGACGACGCCTGTAGATCGACCTGGAGACCCCGCCTTGGATGCTCTCCCCTTGCTACGGCCTTTCCCTGACCCTGGTACAGGTGACTCGGCTGATGATCGTCTTTCTACATGACCACCACCACCTGTCAAATGAAAGAAACAAACAAAATCATTTAAAAGTTTAACAGGAAGATATTTAGGTACAGTTTGGAAAATAGGGACAATTTAACAAAAATGCATCTCAGACCAAAATTAGTTCAGTGAGTAAATGAATGTGTAATGTTTGCATAACTTATATGGTTTATCAGAAGTATATTGCAACGGTTCTTTAAAAACTAATTGAGTATTCCAATTGCTGATGAATCTTAATGTATGAATTGCTTAAAGTCTAAATTAACAACAGAAACCATAGAATAGAATTAAAACAAAGAGTAAAGACTTTGCCATACGCTTATCATTTGAATTCATTTCATTCAATATTGTCATACTCTAAACAATCGGCCAAGCTGCTAATCTTA
Organism: Katharina tunicata; assembly: GCA_032466195.1. NCBI lineage: Eukaryota > Metazoa > Mollusca > Polyplacophora > Chitonida > Mopaliidae > Katharina > Katharina tunicata. The sequence goes on from JAVFBZ010133904.1 coordinate 18,499, forward strand.
AAAAATGAATGCACTTTAATATGACAACAGGATAATAAAAGTATTCTATACTCCAAACAAAGTTTATTAAATTATTTAATTGATTGTTGAGAAGAAATGGGTAAACTAAAGTAAACTATCATATACATGCATCACGCATAATATTAGGCATTAGGTATTTTTTAAAACATCAAACGTTTGAGTAAATGTCATAGCCTTAACTTTTGACCATTGTTTTGTTGTTAAGGCTGAGCATACATATTTTGCTTGAATTTAATTAGTTCACTACCAGGAGCGCGGGGGGGGGGGGGGGGGGGGGGGGGGGGG
>JAVFBZ010133915.1:0-23360 GCA_032466195.1 Katharina tunicata
TTGTTTTCCGCTGATCTACACGTCCTTGAATACCATCAAATTTACATTGATATTTGGGTTTTGCGTTTCTTTTTTTTTGAAGAGTGTATATTGAACTCTGATTTAGGCAAAATGTCTCTCTAGGCAAAAACTTGGCTTTTCCAGTTCAGCCCTACTAAAATATAAAGCGTTTAATATTCTAGAAAAATTGAATAATTGCATCCAAACACATCTATATCTACACGATGTATTTTAACCCCAAGTGGAAGAACATCAACACCATGGGATTTTTCTTCAATCTTCTGGTAAATGTGATCGGCATATTGAATATATACATGTATTTAACAAAATTAGTCCCCTGATTGGCTGTCTCCGCAGCCTTAAATTTAGATTCTCCAGACACTTAGAAATCGTGTATAAATATTTCATTCAACCTGTGTTTCATTATGAGAATACTTTGTGGTATGCACCACGCTACAACTCTCGAACATCTCCAACTCGATTCTCACAGAACAATAAACGGTTGTCCACGAGGCATAAGTCATTCCTTTATATATACCGAGAACGGATTTATACAACTCTCTGAGCGCTGGAAACGACATAAACTCATTTCATTATATAAAATAATAAATACCCTTACACCAGACTATTCATGTACAATGGTACGCCAATTTGTATCAAACAATTTGAATTATCCATTAAGGAACTCTAGAACATTCATGTCCCTTGTTGCAATACTAAGGCTTTTCAAAAATTATTTTTGCCCTCAGCTGTTTCATTGTGGAATGGCCTTGAATGCGGAGATACCTCCTTGTTTCTACAAAGGAGAACGCTATCTTCAAATTATTATGGCACAATTAAGACTAAAATTAGTTATCTAAATGCGCACATATTCAATAGTTATCTTATTGACTCCCCACAGTGTCAGTATGGTTTCTAATACGAGGACTGTGCATTTTATATAACATTTTGTCCATTGCATGAACAGTCAAGATAACCATATATCTCAACAATACTTGAGACTTATAGTTGAAACTGTTTTACACGGAAGCACTAGTTTATCAATATAGATTTATTATACTTTAATAATATTGTATTACTTTTTTTCTCCATTTTATATTCCAAAGTAAGTGCTGATCATCGAATTATTATTATTTTCGTTCTTTCCTATAAACTCTTGATAAATAATGGTAGCGATGTTTATATAGGCTTTGCCTGTTCATTTATCCCATTTTCTGTCTTAAATAAAAAAAATAATGTTTGAACTAATTAAAAATAATCTTCCGTGTAAAATATGCTTACTCAATTGCTTCACATGGAAATGACAAAACAAAAAATCAGATTAATAAATTAATATTGGAAAAACGATGTCTTAACACAGTATTGGCGATTTGTCGTTAGATTAAGAGAAACTCCGAACGAGGAAGTCATGTAGATATGGGTATTATATTTTAGCTTTATTATGCCATAATCAGGTAAAAGCATTCATGCATGTACATTATGCTATTTGTATGTGTTCGACTGGCGATGGTACAATACAGCAAAAATATATTATCTATACCAACATAACTTTCTTCTTCGGAGTTACTCTTTTTCTACTTGAATCTTATCCGTTAACCTCGTGGTTTCTGATTTGCCCCCCACAGAGGTTCATCAAGGAGACGCCCATTTTAGTTTTAAACATATATTCAATTCGTGACTCACAGACAATTCGACAATATCAACTTTAAATATATGAGTATCAGGCGTCTCGTGAGAGATTGATCATGCATTTTATAATAACTGTATGTTATCGATTTATCTATTCTACTATTGTTTGACTTATTGTGTCTATGCTGATCACTTGGACTATAGCCTTATAAGACACGGTCGTTTTAAACGTTATATTCCATATACATGTTTTAATCATGTACAATTTAAGGGAGTGTGTCTCTAATGATAATTAGGATTTTAACCGTGTATTAAGAATATTTAGTATCATCCAACTGGCAGTCAAGAGTTGGTCAGTTTAAAGAAAGTTTGGCCCATCAAGTGTCAACTATATCTTATTATTGTTTTTGTGGGAAGTTCAATAATTCGATACCCGTGAACTAAGGGTCAAGAGTTTACATTGTTGTAAAACTGTCTCCTCTAAAATTGTAAAAAATGTTAATTTGTTGAATGTAAATCAGATTAAAACACCTTGTCTCCATAGAGAGCGTCTCCGTGTAGTTCTACTCCTCATCTGTAGTTTATTGTCTTCTGAAGCGTGAAACCCCAGAGCTACACTGGGTCGAACCTGCTATCTTTTGGCATTGAGTTATGTGAGACAAATCCCCGTCCGAACCCTCATAAAACAAAAACATTACACCATGTTAACATATCTCACTATGCGATTCCTGTAATGATGTACGATTTCTCCATGGATGTAAATCGTGCTAGTGGGAGAGATACTCTAACTGAATTCTGGTTTATTAAGGCGATAGATGATTCTCCGTACAAAATATGAAGCCTAGGCTTGTTTATGGAGACAGTTACTTGTAAAGTCCAGTAGGATAATCAGCTATTTCCTTGATTTGGTGTATTTTGCACCTGTCATAATAAATTAACCTAGTGGATAATTGAATTTAATGATTACCAGTTGCAAGGCAGGTCTTGGCAAACAGGGAATGGTGATGTGGTTGTCAACTGGTCTACATAATAAGTAGAACGGTGTAACGATGTGCTATTGCGTGACTAAGTTATTATACGGCTTGTTATTATCATGGTGTAATGATGCTATACATGGCTCAGTTATTATACGGCATACAATAAGCACTGTGTAATGATGTGCTATATGATTCGGTTATACTACGCCTGAATATAAGCATGGTGTAACGATGTGTACAGCTCAGTTAAATACTGTTTAATATAAGCACGTTGTAACGATGTGGTAATGGCTCAGATATAATACGGCTTAATACACTGTGCAACCATGTGCATAACTCGGTTATAATACGGCTTAATATAAGCACGATTAACGATGCACTTTACATGACTAAGTTATATAATGGGATAATATTAGTACCACGCAAATATATTACATTACAACATTGCAGAATATTTGAGCAGGTGCGAATCTTGTGTATGTTTGCTACACATATAATTACGCCGTGTTGCGTGCGCCAACAAATTAAGACCATGATCTTGTAATAATTGCGTAATTGCAATTTCTCTTCATTTCACTTTACCTTTCCATGCCCTACAGTACGTTCCACATAACTGATATCATCACAAATAAAAATACTTTTTGATTTAAGTATTTCCATAATTCTATCAATTCGAACACTTGTTACCTGTAGCACCTGTTATGTGGCAATGAAGGCTTCCCTTCCAATTACGTACCTGTCATTAATTATTAAGGGTATAATGGTAGCCATATGCGCAATACGCTACTCAAATCTTAGTTTTGCGTTCAGGGACTAATTACTCCTTAGTTAACGTTTAGGGAACGTGGAATGACCAAAAGACATACTGAAACTGTAGGATCATCAAAAGCGTTCGGCGCACCTGGGGTTTAAATATGAGGTTTAAATATAAAGCAATATGTTTTAGTGTTATTAAACGCAGTAGGCTACGGAGGAATATTGTAGGATTGCCGGGACTGAGTCGTGGCTCAGTTGGTTGAACGTTGAACAAATCCTCTGTCGATTTAGGAATACCACAAAAGTGTTTTGGATGCTGAGGAAATTGCAGGGTACTATTTCAGAAGTATCTTCCCGAATCTCACCATAAAGTGACAAAGCATATTCGTCATATAAAGTGAAATAACCTCGAGGACAACGTTAGTCGCCGATCAAATAAATAAATGAACATTGCAGACTGGTTAATATACATTGCATTTGATACGCCTAATTCCACGATGGCCACTTATAGTTTAGAGGTTTGATCTAGCTGACTTTTTATCACCAGTATAATGGTCCAATGGAAAAGGCTTATTTACGGACTTAGTTTTCTCCAAGGCATATTCAGTGAAACTTAATACCCTGCAACCAAACCTAAAGAAATATCCAGCTTACCGTATAGACAATTTAGGCCTGTTCACACAGCAACATTTCAAACCGGCTTAAATCTAAACCGGTTTAAATTTTAAGCCAGTTTCGAAAAGGTACCGTTCACACGACCACTGTCCTAACTGGTTTTAAGCCGGCTCAGAGCTGTCCGCTCACACGGACAGGTTTAAGCTGGTTTAACTTTAGCAACGTCATTGGGCCGTTGTGCAGATTTTATTGTTACCCGGGACATTTAAGCCGGGTCCGGTCACACGGACAGTTTAAACCGGCTTAAATGTTGAAACCGGCTCAAAGCCACATATGAAGTAGGGGAATTTAAACCGGCTTAAAAGCACATAGTGTGCATTCACACGGGTAACGTCAAACCTGCTTGAAGCTACTTTGGTATTTAAACCAGTTTAAATGTTGCCATGTGAACGGGCCTTATGTAGAACATATACAGTGCAATTGGATTGTCAAGTTGCTGTTAATCCTATTTTGTATTTTATCATTTTAAGTTATCGTCCTACGTATAAGATTGAGAGTTAATGATAGTTGAATTTGTTACAACTTAACAACAGTTAACCATGAACATTCAGACTTTTTTCCTGAACTATTAATTGCTTTATCTTTTTAATATGTGTAATAGTATTCCGTATAATATGTTGCACAGGTTAAACCATTTGTCAATCGCATGTTTTAGATGAATCCGAAATACTCATCCATTAGTCTCTGTGAAAGACTTCACCCATCTTTTCTTGTTTCTCAAAATAGCACCACGCGTCATTACCTCGTCCCATAAACGCAATCATATTCATATTGTAGCCACTCTTCCAACATTTTCAAATTCCACCTTTATTAAAGCTAGTTTATCAGAGTATATTAATCGTGAGTATATTTTCTAACGTCGTTCCTCATTTTGTATCATTTTACTTTACACATTTATGTGTATTGCTGTAAAATTTGGGCTTCAACGTTAGACGTTGTAAATACTGTTTTCTTATTAAATCAGACGTAAATTAAAAGTTACACAAAGTGATTCATAGTCATACATAAATAGATATATAACCATATGTACTCGTACTATCGACGTTATTTGACAAGATGACTTCACGGGAGCTAATTATTCCAGATTATATCTTACTAATTATTTTTAAAGGTTGACAACAGATACTTACTATTGAAAGCATTTGCACGTTCGTTTGATGGAACCTTACATTTCTATTGATTTACTGATGGATTTTGAAATGTAATCGCCATAATTAAGTTTATTTGATAGCCATATTCCTACATCTTTCACAGTATTTTGTCTAAATATTACATCAGATCCGAATTGGTAGTCTTAATGAACTATTTTCGTTTTGTTTGTGAAACTATTAACGCTACCTTTGTATACATTAGAAAACAAGTTGTGTAGACCGTTTTGAAGTTTGTTACAGTCATTTGTACAAAACAAGCACGTGGAAAACGTTCGAACAATTGGCAGGTCATTTATATATATAACAAGAATACAGGCCCTAGTATAGATCTTCTGAATTAACTTGGCACCAGTCAAACCATTATTAGCTTCACTCTAGGACTTACCCTCAGGATAGGATTTTCACCAGTATAATACCGGACCACCTATTCAAGAACCCTTTAACTACTACACTAATAAGTTGTTAGGTACTTTGTAGAACGCCTAAGAAATATAAGTGTACACTGTTTCCACCTGAATTTTCTTTAAATGTTCTGTTATTATTCAGTAAAATATGCTAGATTCGGCAGGGTGGACCTTTTGGAAACAGTATTACTTTTGAGACATAGTTTTGTGTGTACTCATTTTTCGAAAGATTTCGATATAATGGACAAAAAAGAAACAGCTCTATAATTAGAGATTTGAAATTGGTCCCCTGCGTGATTATACACGATCACAACGTTAGCTCTTTCAAACGTTGTGGACTCATTAAATGTAAACCAAAGAGAAAAAACACTTTTTTAGAAAGATACCCGAAATCGAAGGATGGCCTGCTGCCGGATGGGGATTAGGATTTGTAAGGACAGATTTATAGTTTTGATATGAATTCTAGTCTTATAATCTTCTGTCACAGATGTTAATTTCGGACAGTTGTGTATTATCTTGTAGTAATATTCTGAAACAGACGTATCATACCATAATTGCTACCTCGAACCGTTTCTTTCTCTGACAGCACAGATTAAATCAATAACCAACTCGAAATATGACGCCTCTTCACTTTAACAAACAACACAGACTCTTTTTTCTGTATATAAATATGATATAAAAATCGAAACACTTGTTGACGCCAAAAAATAGAGTTTAGTATAAACCAATCAAAGCTTGCGTGTGATCATAAACCCCCTTTCCTAAAATTGTACAAAATATGGACGATAAATAAAGCTTCCGGGATTTTCAAACGATAACTTCAGCCCACACTATTTCAATGTTTGTTTCAAGGTGGCTTGAACGCCTCCAAGACAAACCAGTCAAATATTTAACATCTTTTTAAAACTACACCACCATTGTTTTTTCACAAAGACACAGGTATTGTCCCATATATAAACAGTATTATTACTGTTACGTTTTTCACAATCATTAATTCCGTGATGCAGCCTTGCTTCTGAAAGTAAAATTATATCTTCAAATCAAAATGAGTTCAAATGACCTAACTTACCTCCGTTAAATATATAATTTTAGGCTCAGTCTTTAGTGGAATGATGTCCGGGATGTAACTGTGCATCGCTACTCAATAATAGCAGGTAGAAAAATGCTTGTACCTTGCTACACATCTAAAGCTGAACCTGTATACAGGTAAAATTCGCATATTGTTGTGAAGAAAAAGTCCATGTCGTACAGCTTCACAGAAGTGCAGTGATCCAAAATGTATAACAGCTCTTTATTCACTTCCGGCAACTATAAATTCTTGGACACTTTGTGAAACTTTCTAGAAAATTGTCTGATAATACAAGAAGATCAGCTGTTCTGTAAAAATAGGCTACAGCTAGGTGACTTTCTTAAAATGTGGCATGTCCAACCATCATCTTGAATTTTTCTGTTTTATATTCATCTTTTCCCGCATCTAAGTTACATCAATTATTATTGAATAAAATTTAATTCTTTTTAAATGGGTCTCACTGTATGTTCGCATGTATGTGTTTTGTTTTAATTTAGTATTTGTAAATATATGTACATTATTGATAATTACACCATTTAATTCAACAATATTAGGCGTAATTAATGAATTAATCATTACTGAAAAGGAATAGTGTCAGCCGTATGGGGTTTTATTCTAATCTTTCTCATCTATTGCTTTGTTTGCCATATGAATCAGAACCAGTACATTTTAAATAAAGTATAATCCTCGTGTCACTTCGTTAGTGTTTTCGAAACTGAATTATCAAATATTATATTTTATTACATACATATAAAATATAATAATGTAAAGGGTCTTTTTTTTTTTGTGGACATCACGTGATCCACATTTCAGTTGATTATCTTATATCGAAACGTCAACTCTTGCTTCCATAAATGCCTTGGTCTTTAGGTTAGCAGTTATTCTCGGAACAAATGGCAATATGGTCTGGACCATGTATTATGCTGCGTTCTTATGGTTACTGTTAAAGGAAAATGTGGTCGCAAATGACTTTTCAGTTTTACGTGCTGAAAGGAAATACAAATCTATGTTTAAAAGATATACAAATGGATTTGTTGTGATGTATATTTTACTTTAATACAGATTTAAATTCATACCTCCAACTCCCGGGTATCATTTTAACGCCACGACTAGCATAAACATGTTCTATGCTGCTCGCAAGACTGACACGTGTATCTGTGCTTCATTTATCATTATCTATCATTATCTTTTATTGCCGCTGTTTGTTGGCATGTTAGCCCTATTAAACACGCTAAAACGAGGGTGACCGCGAAACCAGGTGCAACGCATTAAATAATTACATTTAACATGTTACATCTGCTGCAAGTATCTGATTGTTTTGTAAATTGCAACTGGCCTTTGAAACACGATCCACTCTACGTTACAAAAACACATGAAGTGTTCTTTCCACCACGACACCTATACACTTTTTTTTTTTTTTAGTTTTTCTTCATCACAAAGGCATATATGGCAGTGTTCAGATATAGCTTTTGTGAAAGTGTGAGAAATATTTTGCCCTTCAGGCCCTTGGCGTCGCCATTTAAACGTCCTTGGGATGAATCGTATCACGTTCTCTTATGCAGCTGAAAGCTATTTCTTCACAAAATCCATAATTAATGATACTTGCATTAATTTTTTTCTGGCTTTTTCAGAATTAAATCTGCGAAATGAATTATAGATAACGATGTGTTGACATGTAAAATGGCACAGTGTTGATGGAATGGTGCTTTTCTGCCTTGGTGTGCTGGATGTAAAAACCAGAAGACAAAACTGTGGTTAAATATTAATGATCCAGAAACTGTGATTAACATGAAGCAAATCAATAAATAATGCAGTTTTATGTCGTATTCAGATAAATAAAAAATATATTTCTAGCATTAAATAAACGGTAACGTGTCCCTGTTGAAATAAAATACTGAACTATATTTCTAGGCCTACCGTCTAATTACAAAACAAACGCAGCGCCCTTAGGCTTTGCTATACGGCTAACCAAAAACGGTCGTTAACGTATTAGAACAAAAAAAATGATTAGGTCGTAAGATAAATGGATCAGAAATACGAATACAAAGGGTCTTCATTTATTTATTTTTGTTTAAGTGGATATCATAAAATAAATGCGTTTGATCTGAATTTCAATAAGAATTAACCTAATATTTTCTTTGAATCTTAGTCAGGATGTGTGCTTATTCTTACTTATTTTTATCCTTATTATCAATTTATTATTTTTATCCTTACTAGTTATATACGAGTTTCATTAAGCACAAAACAATTAGTTACAATTGAGCATTATTGAAAAAAGAAATTAAAAATCGAACAAACGGCATTTATGTACGATTTGTACAAGCCATGTTGTTTATATTGTTTAAAAAAATAAATTAAATTTTTTAATAAAAAATAAATAATTTTAAGACGTTTCATAAGTTTATTTTATTACGATTATACTTCGAAACATGTATAACGAATGACTATTTAGAAAATCCACTCAAACTTAAATAAAACCAAATTGAATAATGCAGTTTACTATCGAAACGTCTTATAAATTCACACATTCGTTTTGTTGATGGCGAAAGTCCTGAAACTCAACGATGAGTTTAAAATTGTTGCTTGTTTGGGGTTTTACACCGTACTTAATGTTATTTCACTCACATGGCGTCGCGCCAGCACAATCGACGGAGGAAACCACCCTGGGGACAGTTTTACAAAGCATTCGCAAACTATGACGCCCATCATTGAAGACATTGAGTCCTCACGATAACTGCGCGTTCGAAGCGTCGCAAAGCCTTTGTGAAATAGCCGCCATTACGATGTTAGCAACACAGAAGGCGTGGCGATGTATTTACAGGACAAAAAACAAGACACCTACAAAAATCGGATTCCTGATACCCCTTAACTCGGAGAGTACTAGGGCGACAACCACCCGCATGTGCATGCGACTCCAACCACCCGCATGTGTATGCGACTCCAGCCACCCGCATGTGCATGCGACTCCAACCACCCGCATGTGCATGCGACGTCAACCACCCGCATGTGCATGCGACGTCAACCACCCGCTTGTGCATATGCGACGTCAACCACCCGCATGTGTATGCGACTCCAAACACCCGCATGTGTATGCGACTCCAACCAGCTGCATGTGCATAAGACATTAAAACAAATACATTTAATGTTTGTATATATAGTGTAAAAAATATTTGTCACCTGAAATAAAAAACTCACAGCAAAGTTTCAAACAAAAATGCATAGATGTATGCCTACTGCTAATGCTATTAAAACAAGAAGGCATCAAGTGATTCGAATACCCACGCATTAAGTCATACATTCGGTGCCAAAAACTTCTTTGAAATTAGCACTTGTTCAATACATTTTTATTATAAACATGTGTGTGTAATTTTATAAAATTCGGCCAGGAAATGTTGGTAAAATATTATAAATTGTTGGCCAAAATGTGTTATTCGAGATAAATTTGTTAAACTGAAGACAGTTAAAGACGATTTTTGATGAAAAAAGTCAAGGTCAAAAAAATTATTAGATCAGCGGGTATTTATTAAATTAACGGTTACTAGAGCCTGTTAGATCATGGTGTAATGGTTAATCATAAAACAAAATAGATGGCATTTCTCTCAGTTAAATGTTATAAAACGTACGACAGCTACAGGAAACGTTGAATATCACTATCAGGTTAGTAGTATATTTCGGCTATAACGTACGCTTGTATAAAATGAAGTATATAAAATGTTTGGTTTTTTCTTTGAAACTTCCTCCTTCCATGGCCATTAGCTACTAGCGACATGCGAGGACGTCGTATCAAATATTGGTCTCTATCTCAAAAGATGCGCAGTTGTGCAAACAATCGACCCAAGTGTCGGATCTGATTACATTGGAAAAGCGTTAGCTATCGATGATACGTGTCTCGTGTTATAATGGTTTTAGGTCGGATTTGTCAATGGTAAAAAAAAAAATCCAACTGATCGTTACCTTTCTGTTGCATTTTTGTAATGTCAATTCAGTTAAAAAAATATATATTCAGGCTTACATTCCGACTCAAATGGACTTAAGCCTCCTGACGGAAACTGAACGACACATAATGACACAAATGACATTAAGGAAGAACTGCTATTCTACGTGTTCGAGTTTTTGTTTAGTAATATATTTCTGGAAGCCAAGTAGTTCCACAGATCAGCAAAGAGTGAAATAGAATAGTTTAAGGAATTCATGTTGGTAAAGATAATATATTTCGGCTGTATTAACTGATGCTGGCAAAATGAGAGTTTTTGAGATAAGCATGTTTTGGAATACAATGTCAAAATGTTAACAGACTTGTAAGCATCCTATCAAACGAAATACAAATCGTGTGAATGGTTTTCTGTCGATCATTATAAAGAAAAAAACACCCATGTGTTCAAAAGACTACTTATACTGTTGGCTGAATGCCTGTCTTTAAAAGTTTATATCAAACAGGAAATTAAATTTAGTTCTTAAACAGGGTGTGAGGACCAGTCCAAACATGTGCCACACTTAATACAGATTTGAGCCGATGGTCTTTAATAAAGATAAAAGCAGTGGAAAAACAAATTCCTTGGCGCTGTTCTGAGATATTCCCTATACATCTTTACCACAGTAAAGCAGGAAGAGGTGATGAAGATTTAAAAAGATCTAAAGAAAATACAAACTCCCCTATTAGATAAACAAGTCCGCACTGCGAGACATACCCCGTGGCCTGCAGCAAATACGAATCTTGAGGCTGCAGGCACAAATGTCGTGGTGTTGAGGCATGTGTTAATAATACCTGCCTCAAGACCTTGGGATTTGTGCTGTGTGGATGTTTAAACAAATACAAATCTTGTGGCTGCAGGCTTTGAATGTATTAGAAGCATGTATTTATTAACACATGCCATAAAGCCTTGACATTTGTGCTGTGTGCATTTATAAAACCATGGTAAAATTGAAAATTCCGGCTCTGCTATGACTTGAGTAGTACTATCAGGTATATAATAGTTAGTGTTACATCAACACTAAGCGCCAACAATATAGTGAGTAAGATTTACCACGGTAAAAAAATATTTAAAAAAATGTGGTGTATAAAAACTGAAACAAAACCATTGGATAAGTGTGGACATATCTAGCTTAAAATACTCTGCCTGCAGGAAAAAAGTATGTGTCAAACACGCAAAAATCACATCCTAGTTTTGGCTGTTTTTGAAAGTGACATTTTTCTTAGTATCAGTATCTTTATTAAGGCGTAAACATCACTGCCTTTTACCTAAAAACAACATAATACATACTTGCATATGACATACAGTCTTAAAGGTTGTTTACATGTTTATATGGCGGAGTGAAAATATGATCATATTGGAAGACAGACACATCTTATATAATACAATGAACCATTGTTATCTTTTAACGTGCTGTGAAGGCAGCTCTTATTTTCATAGCAGCCTCTATATAACGTGATAGTTGTCTCAGTTTGCCTTTTGGAGATAAACATGTTTTTGCATTATTTAATGTTTCACTAGCATAGCATGTAAACGTATAAACATTCGTTTACTTCTTCCCTTGAACAAGTAGAATGTAGGCTACTTTATCACGTCTTTCGAAACAAACAATCAATAAGGTGTTTTATGTTTTAACGATCAATCACAGTATGGGATCTGTTTTCTATACTTTATTCTGAATTGTAATTTCAAATACGAAGGACTCAGCATGTAACATGCAAGCTCTGCAGACTGTACTTTTTATGTAGGACTTGTTTTCAATGATAGATGGTGTTGTTAGCCATTATCGCAATGATGATCATTTATTATTCAGATTTAGTCTGTCTTGTCGTTGGATCTCTGCGCCTCGTGAGGATATGATTGTACAGTTAAACATTATCCCCGTGTGACCTCATGTTCTAAGAACACAAAAACTACCTCTTCTATTTATACGTTATATGTGAGCTTCAATATCAATAGACTACTAATGACATCGAAGTATCCTAATTTTTGTGACATCTGCTTTACATTGTCCTTGAAGAAAACTGTGGCATAACATCGTCTATGTGACTGATTAAAAACTATTTCAATTGGATTTTCATAGTTTATATTCCGAGAAAAACATGTAAATAATCGATGAGATATAAAAACATCGGGTAGATTTGTTTGTTTGTTTGATTGGTGTTTGACGTCGTACTCAATAGTATTTCACCTATATGACGACTTTCTAATTTGCGTTGCCGGTGTATCGTGGAAAACCTGGACGAAACCTCGCAAAAACCACCCCGCGAACTCCGCAGCCACCGGAAAACTTTCCTTAAATGCCTAAGGTCCGCAGGGGTTCCGTAGTCCAACGATCAACCACGGAGCTACGGTGCAGTCTCTTATCAGGTTGATTAAATCTCGAAAACAAAAATGCATCAAATATTATTAATGTCATATAAACTCCAAATAACAATGGAGGTCGTTCTGACCTATGGACAAATCCAACAATATTTACTTTGAACAGGAATATACCTAGCTAAACTATTAGACAAAAACTAACTATCTTTACTGTCCGCATCAACTGATTCCGCACTCAGTGGTAACTGCTTTAATCATGCGATGTGTGTTAATTATTCTGTGTACAACTCGGTTTACTTGCTTCAGATGTTGTTTAAACATGATTTGTTGGTGGTGCTGTAAAAACAAAAATCAGTGTACATCAACAAGTTGTATCTAAATATGCTGATAATCTAAAGCTAAAGTTAGTTTTTTTCCTTGAGATATTTTAGAATTTTAAAACTTGTCTGCTTTTTAATTCCGTATCTTTCATTTTGTTCAATGTACACTGCCAAGAACATGATTACTAAAAGCCAACTTTTAAAAAACGATGACGCGCACAACGTTCATAAAAAAGAGCAACTGAATTCATCCTTGAATTCATCACTATACACTCGAACTATCATGTTGGCAATCTTCGGCCAAGTCCGTACCAGAGTAGATTCCAGCAAGTTCCAACATGTCAAACAATGCAACTTACAGATTGGCGGCTTTACCCTCGTAAACCAATCAGAAGTAGCCTTACACTACAAAGTCAAATAAATACAGTGATCTATTACTGTCGTTTTGTTAACAAGTCAAAACAGTGATATATTACGATTTTTAGAATTACAGTAACTGACAAATTGGGCTCACTGGGACAGTTTTTAGGTATACATTTATTTGTATCAAATTATATTTTATAATCTTTTCAAGTTGGTTTCTATAATTTTTAGCAAGAATTTGCGTTATTAGGTTCGCTTGCACAAAATCTGGTTTGATGATCCCAGAACATTGAACAAAGCTGTATATGAGTTGATTTGATTTGATTTGATTTATAATAATAATATAATAATATGATGAAGAAGAAAAAAAAGTGAGAATATATAATAAAAAGTAAGTATGTGGTGGGAATAAAACCCAATGGGGCTTGCTTTATCCCTTCGTAAAAAACAAAACAAATTTAAATGATCAGACTAAAATTGTTGAGTTGAATGATGGTGCGAAGTATAATAATGTATATTTACATATATTTACAATTATTAATAATAGAAAACAACCCCACACACGCGTGCAAATACACCGATGCCCAACACCCACAGACTTTTTAAATAATATTTAATAAGTAATTAAGTAACCTACATTTAAAAAAAGAAGCTGAGTGAATTGATTTTATGAACAAGGAATTTTATTCCATTCGCGAGGTCCATAAATTGTTACTGTATTTAGTGATAGGTTGCTTTTGAACATAGGAATCTGGAAGGTTCTGTTATAGACTCTAGTTTGGTACTGATAAATATGCATCTGTCTAGTAATGTCTAATGTTTGAAACAAGTAGGTATATCATTTGGACAGTAGAAAAATCTATGCACAAAACGAAGACTGGAATAAATAACAAGCTGCGATAAAGGTAGAATTTTAAATTGTTGGAAACGTGGTTTACTATGAGCGCGTTTATGAGAAGAGGTAATTACGCGTAGTGCTCTTTTTTTATAAAATAAGAAGAGGCGATAGATGAGTTTGAAAAGTTTTCCTCCAGAGAATAATGCCATATGAGATGTAAGGATGAACTAAAGAATTGCACAGGATGAAAAGAGTTTTGATGTTTATAGATTTTTTTAGATGATTTATGATTCCAATGTTACAAGAAATCTTTTTACAGATGTAGTCAATATGAGTGGTCCAATTTAAATGCTGGTTGAAGAAAATGCTTAGAAACTTGAATTTAGAAACACACTGTATTGGCGTCCCTTGTATGGTTAACTGAGGAAGAGTTGTCAGTTTCAAATGACCAATGCATTTCGACAAGTAAATATCTTGTTTAGAAATTCCTTTATTCTATCATAATAGATGTGATCAAGAAGTGACAATTCTATTTTCAAGCCCTATTCCACGTTTGGATTCGATTGCTTTTAATTTCTGGACGACAGAGGAGATCCGACCTCTCTTCAATTTCGAAGTGTTGAACACTGGGGTAGAACGCCTGACTTTAAGGATTGATTGAGGTTGTATGCCATTGGCCTACTAAAGACTATTTCACTTTTATGACGGCGTGCTGGACAACATGGGTGAAGGGAACCAACATAAGCGACGCCTTCGATATATAAGACGCTAAAATACATTGGCAGGACAAAACAGGACACCATAACAAATCGGCTTCATGATGCCCCTTAGCCCAGAGAGCACAGGAGCCACTAATAAGTAAGGGATGAAGACGTGCGTGTTTGGTTGGACTTTTTGGGTGTGAAGCAGTACAGGGGTCTATTGCTCCATAAATCTTAATAAGATCCAAAACGACGCGACGAGCTGTTGATGTGTTTATAATTACTTAGGTCTAAATCAGAATCGAGTATAAGTTTAAAATCACCACATAAAATAAAGTGTAATTCTACTCTATTATGAAAGTTTGCAAGAACGGGGCAGTCATTGTTTGGACCATATGCTGCTTTAACTAAGTTGTCAATCGTCAATTGATATATCGGGTATTATATATATTTATAATTCGAATGGGATATTATTTTATAGGAAAAGTATTACTGAACAATATCCATAACCTTCTGGAGTTATTGGCCTAGCAGATGAGTAGAGCCTCACCGCCCACTCAGCTTTTATAGACGATTCCATTTCCTGCGGAAAGTGGCTGTCCTGCATTTAAATATATTATATAAGAGAGTTTACTGCAACAATATTGGATATATAATTACGCCTTTCTTTACTATCTATTATTAGTTTTATACACATTTCCAACCACAAATTTAAACTTATTCACCTTTGAACGATACAAATACCTCTCTTTACAACATTTGTATGGTATATTTTAATATCAGAAGTAAGATTGCATGTTGATTTCATATACCCGAAGCAAAGACAACAACAACGCGTGAATAACAGAGAAATGAACCTGCCCCCGACCCTCCATATTATATCACTAGCAATTAAATAAACTAATACTCTTTTTGCCCATGCGAGCAATCGTCATAGTCTGCTTACCTGTTTTTCAAGATATGATGTAACAGGAAGTACTAGGATAAAAGAACACATATATGCGCCATATCGAAGAGAGTATAAGTGGATGGAGAGAAGAAATGAATTACTAAAATCATCTCGCTTCAATGGAGAGACACATGAACATGAGTAAACGAGGCACAGTGCCGACATTCATGTACAAGGTTAGCTCTGCCAAATTACATTTTATTGGCTACTGGGTAGCTCCTTATGCAACAACTTTAATACATTTCCGTTTGATACAAGTTTCTGCTCTGCGATCGGGCAAATAGGAGTAAATGTAAGACAAAAACTGATTTTTTTTTTCATACACAGAAACAGGTATGCACATACAGAAAAAATAAACGTTGGCCAATTGTCAAACAACAGATATGTTAGTACGCTTAAATGCTTCATGTTCATTATTAAATAAGATTATAGGAAAAAAGGTATATCAGTAAGCAGAAACAACTTACCATCTGTATTGAGCCCCCGACTTCCTTATCGTCCACGAAAAGCTTTCCTCGAATAAATCTGACTTTTCCAACTTCTTTATAAAACAAATATACCTTTGCTAATTGCTTTTGGTATTTTGGCTACTGACCTCTATATCAAATTGTAACGGAAGCTGTCAACGGTGGCGAATTTCATTTCATTTTTATTCAACACATAAGAATATACAACAAATACAAAACAAATAAAATGTGTAGGGCTTGTTATATCCTGGAAAATGCAGGATTCGACAAAAAAAACTGTAAGCTATATTAACTAATTGGAAGTGATAATCGTTGTTATGCAAACATAATGTACAATAGCAGAGATATATGACAATTTATTTCATGTACAAGGATTAAATTTAATCAATTTTATTTAAATATTTACACTTGTCTTACACAGAAAAAAATGTGAATTTGATCTTATATTTCGAACTCAATCGCACTGGTGGAATTTGATCAGTTCAATGACAACAGGAAAACCAGTTACACTGGGCACAGCGTGATGTGTTGTTATACGATCTTCATTCTTGTTCCAAGTCGTCTATCTCCGGCAACTTCCGTACCTTCGATTCACGGCTTTTGTGTATTGAATGACAACTGTTTAGGCCATTTGCGCCATATTTACCGCTGTAGCCAAAACTTGTATCGCATGTACAGAAACTTATCCAATATGACATCAAGTGCATTCCACACCAATTAAAAGTGACATAAAACTCGTAACGTCAAACAATATTACGAAATAAAAGCGAACCATTTAGCATAACATTAGGTCGAACCGACCACTGCAACTGTAGAATCAAGTCACGTGAAAGATCTAAAATTGTCTAATAGGTCGACTGATCAGGTCACAAGTCAGCGGTCTCGCTATGCCGTTCACAGCTGTATTAAAAAAAATTCTAGTCATTGGATACAAGGCCCGTAACCGAAGTGGACCGTTTTATACAAAAGACACGACCTGGCCCACTTTTGGTTTTAATTATTTTACAAATTTATATTGGAATCGTGTTCAGAAAGGCTGGCCATTTTGTTTTGTAATTGGAGTGTGGGGATAGAGTAAGGCATACGAACCAAGACATGTTACAATGTTACATTTTCTTTAAATGCAGACAAATGGATGGCACTTTTTAATACATTTTAGATTAGACACAATACAAGATGGAACCTGTATTGATTGATTCGCTTCGTGTGTGGGTTATAAATAAATAATCGCTGCAATAATCGTACTGTGTGTTCTTTAATGGGTAACGAATTTTGTAAATTATCAGGTTTAAAACAAGGAAATCAATTTGTATTGCATACATCCTACATTAAATTCGAAATGACATATTTTTATTTCAATGCACGATTTTGTCTACAATTCCTCTACGTTCTGGACCATTTTGGCTAATGGCAATATCTTACAAGCTATTATTCAAGCTGTTATACTTTATGCTGTTATACTTGGCCTTTGGGGATCGTTAACTTTCCTACAGTGCTAGCCCTTAAAGTGACTTCACATTATTTGTTCATTTTAGTTGCTGACTACTGTTGGAATGATAAGTGAAATTCCATTAAGTTAAACATAAATCAGTCAAACAATATACGTTATCGTTTATCAGATACATAACTGGTGGTTGTCGGGAGCTTTCTGTACTCTGGTGGTCTCTGAGCTAAGGGGTATCAGGCCAATCGGAAGCCATCGAATGTACTTACTGCGCACATCATCTCGGACGTGATACGACCATCGCCATTTTGGCCGGAGCTTTTTTACAGGCTGTGGGACAAAGTGCCAATGTAGACAGATTCCATATGTTTTACATTCAGAACCCAATTTACTTCTAAACTAAACATTTTGCATCTAAAGCCCATATTTAATTCGCTCGATTACCCAATATTTTCTTACGTGTTCATTGTCCATACGGCGGTAAGTAGGCTTCCGGCGAACAAAATGTACCATTTTGATACATATTCTTACACCTATCACGGCCGAGCAAAGTGATGACAGCGAAATAACGAGAAATCACGCGAGGTTTTGCCGATTGGGTATCAGGCAGCAGACTTGTTGTGGCGTCCTGTCTGGAGTCCCGCCTTGCCGGTGCTTTCCTTTACCCATTGGGCTAGCACGACGTCATATGAGTGAATTTACCTTAATTAAAGTCACATTCGCACCAAAAATCCGGGGCTTCAACAAATTCTGATTGCGTCTATTTCAACAGGTTTGGAACCTCTCTGCCTGAAAAACAGACGATCAAGAATAAGAGAAACTCATGAGGAAGTCATGTTGATACAAATAATATATTTCCGCTGTATTATGCCATCATCAAGCCGAAATATATTATATATACCAACATGACTTCTCTTATTCTATGATAATCAAAACTGATCTGTGGAACTGCTGGCTCCTAGACGATCATCAACAATGACTATAGCGTAGATCGGGCTTTCAATGCAACAGAGTTTTTATGACAGACTTCAACAGGGTCACCTTGATGTTCCTTAGTATAACCGATTACCGACCGCTTCATGCATATCTAAATGATGTTTTGTCCAGTTCGATGCAACTGGAATAAAGCCAGTTGCAATAAAATCCACCTGTTCTACGCACTTTCTGCAACTGGTTGCGATTGAAATTGATCACTTCATGCAATATAAGATAAAATGGGAACAATTTTTAAATATACTTACAGGCAAATCTAATCAACATCTTGTATTCTGGAAGTCACAATGCGTAAATATGAACGCTATTAGTCTCAAAATTTTCTAAGACATTCATATGTATCTTTGGGAAAAATACATACAATTTGTACTGTTCGGTCATTTGGGGAGCTAGTGGACGTTTGCTGATTGAATTGCTGATTGGATTCCATGTGAGAAGGCATGCAAATGCGTCTACAAATACTCCGATTGAGCAAGGATGACATGGCAAGGGTGTGGAAATGCTGGAAGGTTCTACGCATCAACAGATGGCACGAACTTTAAATGTTAACAAAGAGCATGATATCCCACGCGCGGGATCCTTATCAAACTACTGGAAGTGTAGCCCGTCTGGGAGGTCGGAAGAGGGCAATTGGGGCCGTTGATATCCGTTTTTTGATCCTTGATGCAAGACGTTATCTGAAACGCAGCTTCGAAATGGTCTGCAGAGTGCTCCTGTTGTATATGTCTCTACACAAACTGCGCGTCGTCGTCTTCATGGGTAAGGATTGTGATCACGAGGACCAGTTATGTGGGTGTATTTGACGTGACATCATATACTGCGTTTGCAGTGAACCACATATAAGGTCCATTGGACCCTGGACAAATGGAAGCCAGTACTCTTCACTGACGAGTCTCGTGTCTGTTTGGGCCATACAGACGGGAGATGAAGAAGACAATTGTGACAATGTAATGGCATGCGCACTCAATCCAATTGGACATGTATGGGACATGTTGGGGACAGTAGTGTTCAACACGACCACGAGAGGAGGAGTGGCAGCGTCTTCCTGCAGCGTCTTCCTGGACGGGAGATACGAAGGCTCATAATGAGCATGAATCGTCGTTGTCAGAGCGTCATCCATGCTCGGGAATACCATACACATTAATGGATTTCTTTATTATCCCTCCATGAACTTTAATTGATGTTGAAAGTTGGATAAGGCACATGTATATAGAGCAAATATACAACACTAATAAAAGATCCACGAGGATGCATAGTGATTCAATATTTCGTTTTATTTAAAACTATTATACAGCGTGCCAGTTCGAAATATTGAATCACCATGCATATATGTGTATCGTTTGTTGTAGTCGTAACTTTGCTCTACTTTGTAAAACTCATAAGTGGAAATAATGCTAGTTGGACGACGGTATGATTTTATCACAAATGATCATAAGGCCTTTTTTGCTAACGTTATATCTTGTCATTTCACTTTTAATTCCAGTCGGAGAATGATGCAATCGTTTACGATACATGCAATTGACATTGGTTTCAGTTGAATCGTATACGACCGCGGCGTGATATCAAGTATTGAATATCGGTATCAAGTGCAGAGCGTGTAGTCCATCTACGCTCAGTTTAACTGATTTGCTGTTATATAGTTTGTGTTTTTTTTTCTTAATGAAGGGTATTGCACTGAATGATATAGTTTTAACTGGCTTTCTTTGACAAGAATTAGTTTGCGTAAACATTCGTATAAGTGTCGTATTCCGTAATGATAAATCTACAATTTTTTCCCCATAAATGTACCTTGTAACATGCGTATAGAGTTGTTTTGCCATCAATGTACATTGTAACTCACATATACAGTTGTTTTGTCATCAATCTACATTGTAACTCGCATATACAGTTGTTTTGCCATAAGTTACCTTGTAACACATATACAGTTGTTTTGCCATAAATGTACCTTGTAACACAAACAAAACAAGAACATATGTAAGGTTAGGTGTTACCTGAAATCTGTTGTTAACTAATAGTGTAGAAATATATTATTTTTAATTTTTTTTTTAAATTATGAGCATGACAACAGAAAATGTCCTTGCGCAGAAAAACAACCAACTTCAAACATATATGTGTTCACTTATAACAATACTTATGTTTTAAATGTTTTGTCACTACTGATACTTTACCGATATAATTGACATATTATTAGTTTATGGCGTTTTCCAAAGGATGTACGGACTTTTAATACTGTCGTGAAGCGCGTACACCCTGAATATGGTCATAAAAGTGTCAATAAAAGCCTGAAAAACGTCAATAACGACATAATTGTCCGTCAAGCCCGTCTGTCTGACTTTAAATGAAATTAAAATTATTAACAAATGTGTCCTCGCCAATGTTTGGTTTCGCTCAGATTTATCTCCCCTGACCGCTGTCGCTACCATGACAACGCTTTTAGAGCCCAGTGACATGGACAACAGCCTATGACGTTGCTAAAAAGACTGTCCAAACTGAGGTTCTGATATTTTACCGTTATTTAAATATAGTGATTAGGAAGAAAGTATCGTTAAAACTATGTCTGTGACACCTTATAGTCGAATTTTACTTTTTTCAGTTTTATTTCATTTCAAAAATAAATTTTAAAGCGAAGGTTACCATGTCCTTTTTTTATTACTCGTGAGTTAAACAAGTATTATACCCGTGCAAATTGGTCAATCAAAACACTGGGAATTTGGTTGACGGAAAATAATAATAAATAAATAGCGGTTGTGGAGAATTTGTGTTCTAAGGTTGACCTTTGTCGAACGATAGTCGAATTTTGTTATCTAAATTAAATTTAGAAAACAAAATTTGAAGCGGAGGCGGTCATAATTGGTTTTTATTCTCCGGGATGCACGGGTTTTTATCCCCTTGCAAATTGACCAATCAAAACACCAGGAATTTGATTTACGGAAAATAATACCCTTAATTTGGTCGTTTGTTGTTATGAAAACGATGGAATACCTGAAAACAGCGACAAGCGACGAACATAATGATTGCTTTTCTTTAGTTTCATTATACAAAACTTTCATTTTGTATTTTGGAGAAATTAGCTACTTTTGTCAGACGACTGCATGGATAACAAGTGCTACAGTGATCAAGGCCACTCTGCATACTATCTCTGACTTAAACAGCAGGTAATCACTGTAACCTTCTTTTGGATAAAGTCAAAGTTGCAATACACATGATCAATACGGTTGCCTTTTTCTGTTAACTGGCAGGTTTACACGTTGGTGAAATCCATGGTGTGCCATTAGCTTAAGAAGTTGTTTGGTGGAAGTAACTAATAATAACCGCTGGGATACCGTATATAACATGAGGAAGCAGTAACCCAAGACCTGTGAGTGATTCAACAATATTTAAACAGGCCTTTCTATAGCTGTTTACTACATAAACACGAGCAGACTGATGTCTCCTTGTTAACATTATAACCGACTGATGCAAGTGGATATTTAAAACAAAAAATTCCTGAACAACATTTACATCTTCATGGGTAAGGAGAAGGATTCTCTCCGACATGCATGACATGCAGTGTTGTCATTTCTTAAAACATAGTGATGAGAAAAGTCTGGTGTCGTATCAAATGGCTCCAACCGTGTTTCCTGAAACGTGTTATATGGGTTCTATCAACATATATTACAACATATTTTATCTATATGTCTTTTAGATAAATGACATTGACGTCACGACCTTGAGTGATATTGGCGATAAACAATAATCATGTGTAGCAATCATGTCAAATATTCTCAAAATCCGTAAAAATTCTCGGAATAGATAGACACAAAATGTAATCTGTGATGTGGATATTGCCCGGAATAGATACAGACGGACACGGTGAATTCGGTATACCCAACTTTGGGGTTGGGAAGGGGGATAATTGAATTATAATTCAGGTTTTGTGGAATATGGTACATTCAGAAACCCAGACTTTTTCTTTGAAATGTGTAAATGTCTGAATCTGACAAATGTCGCATAAACAATTCTAGCTAAGAAGAGTACATTTCCATTAAATCCCATTTTGAACATTGTTGATTAAGGTGACAAAAACAGAACACACACTAATGTACCTCGGACAGCCATACGCCATGATGTATTGACAGAAAGGAAAGGGCATGAAAAACAGGGGCAAAAAACGGCAGAAAAGGATGCGATCCTTTTACTCAATGACGCACAGGGAATTAAGCTCATTTTGAATGGCTTTTAAGGTGAACTTATTCTTTAACGAGGCTATCGTCGTTTTAGGCCCGTTCACACGGCAACATTTAAACCGGCTTAAATACCAAAGTGGCTTTAAGCCGGTTTAACTTTGCCCG
>JAVFBZ010133926.1:1239-20253 GCA_032466195.1 Katharina tunicata
ACCAAAAAAACCACCCCCCCCCCCCCCCCCCCCTCCAACCTATTTATAAGAAAAAAGAATAATAAAAAACAACCTGTTGGAAATCTAAAATAAACTCTTGCAAAAAGTACATTTTCTGACCAGCTGACCAGTAATTTAAAAAAATCATTACGTCTGCTTTTGTAACTCTCTCATACCCCCCCCCCCCATATGTAGATTGATTGACTGGTGTATAACACCGCGCTCAAGGCTATTTCATGTATATTATGGCATGTTTTACAACAGTAAAGGCAGTGACTCAACACAACCAAATAATGTGAAGTCACTTTTAATGTTAGCTATGTTGGAAAGATAATATTCCTCCAGTGCTTAAGTTTGACAGCATGGATGTAAGTTTGTAACATACTGCCCTTAGCCAGAAGGCTTTTTAAGTCTATCATGAACTAGGAAAAGAAATTTGACAGGATTCTTGCAAATCATAAATACTTACAAATTATTCCTGTTGAGAACTTTCTGAGACACTCAGATCAAATTATGGACTTGTGCCAGATTTCCACAGCCGCGGTCAGTTGAATACATGGAGATTTATGGCCAGGAATATATCGTGCGTTGAGGTCCTTAGTTCATGTAATAAAGTATGTTATTTCCATCAATACTTTGTTATATCCGTTAAGTACAATTCCCTGCAGATGTAGTATTTCGATTGGTTAGTTTAGACAGACTTACTGCTAATTTAACCTAGATTTACGAGACATTTAGCATGTCTGATACCGTTTGCAAATGTAACGATGTTAAAACCCTTGATTTAGCAGTTCATTTAATATCAATTTCCAAATGTCAACAGACTAAAACCTTATAACAATTGATTTATAATTCAGAAATATTATTATATTTTACATAATCCAAAATATGGTGATAGACATAAAAAAAGTCACATGCAATAAAGTATTTATTGATATTGAAAGGGTATTCGTTTTGATTTTTGAAGAATTCATACCTTTAATGAAACACAATGTGAGAGATCCGTTATTCGTTTGTCATTTTAATGACAACATCCATATAGCGCAAGCCAAAGCATCAACAGGTGAAAACAACACATTATGCGAAGTATTATTCCTAAGAAGTCTGTCTAGATACAGTATATAGTAATTGCTGTCAACCGACCACTGATAAAGTGATTCAATGTTTCGAACACCCTACCAGATCTAAATACTACCATTGTCATAACAGTGTTGATAATCAAACAGAGGAAACCAATTACTCAGACTGGCCAGACACGGACAAACTCGTGGAATAATTACATTTACACTTAACCTCCAAGTAGACTGCTGAGCTGGGACTGTTTGACTCTCACGGGGTGGCGAATACAGGACACTACATCGGTTCACATCGGGATAGGCGAATACGATCAGCTGACAGTTTAACCTTCTGTATGAGATGGGCGAGTAAGGTTGCAACCTGGTGTGTACAGTGATAGAAAAAATAGTGAACATAACTTTCAACACGTACGATTCTCCAATGTGTGTGTTACTATAGTTTATATATTGGCGATATGGGTACTTGTCTACATCACGTAATATAACATGCGCATTACTTTTACTTACACGTAATATAACATGCGCATTACTTAAACTTACACGTAATATAACATGCGCATTACTTTC
Source organism: Katharina tunicata (assembly GCA_032466195.1). Lineage (NCBI taxonomy): Eukaryota > Metazoa > Mollusca > Polyplacophora > Chitonida > Mopaliidae > Katharina > Katharina tunicata. Next base: position 2,883 of record JAVFBZ010133926.1, read on the forward strand.
ACTCACAAAGTGTCTTTAACGCGAAGATACAATTCAACTTGCGGCAATCGGCGAAAGATAAAAGTCGTTAATTTGGTGGCATATTATTAACTACTTGCACATTGTAAGAAATTGTTCACGAGAAGAAAAAAAGACTATGTTTTTTATTTGATAAATATAAGTCGTAAATCGTATAATTCAAGTTGTTCGTTTATCCTGTCTGCAAATGAGTATTAGTTCCATGTTACATGCTAGCTTTGTGCGTGCAACATGTGAACTCCAAGGGACGAACACACTTGCTCATTATTTTCTCTATACCTCACAGCTTGTTCTTATATCACCGGTATTTACCTAGCAAGAACACGAATAGATCAAAAGTTACACCTTGTGGTGGTATTTTTCATTCTGACAAATAAACAGATGTCTGTCGGTAAGGGGGGCTGTTATCTGATCCCTGACGCAGAGTAGGCAAACAAATTAATACTCAAACAACGAGCCCACCGCAGTCTGCACGCCATATGACGAGAGAAATGCACAGAACGTATATGGGATATAATGTTATTGGCAATTAATCAGTTAAGTTAGTATGGCATTTAGTAGAGAACATCAACAAAGTGTTGTAACACATCGTTGAAGTCTCACGAACATCAGGTACTTAAGTGAAAATTACAGGACGTATAAGACCGCTATCTGGAAAATAGTAAGTTGTCGAAGACGTTATTTGAGCTACAGTTCGGAAATGATAAACCCAGTTATACAGTGTATATTGGTAATTCATTTATAAATTGTGAGAGTTTATTTGTATTTCGAGATATTCTGCACTATAAAAGTGTTCATACGTCAAAGAAAAATCGACTGCATTGAAGTAATATTGGATTTTTTTCTTCCCGTGCAGTCGTTTTGATATCATTGGGCCAAAACGTATGCTTTATTAAGGGTTTTAGTTCTTCCGATATTGACTTTTGGTAGTCGATTATCTACAACTTCTTAGGGCGTAGCCAAAGGCATAACTCACTTTTATGATCTACCGTAACAGAATTGTTAAGAAACTGTGTTAAAATGAAAACTTTGCTCACTAGCTTAACGTCAAGTCTCACGAACGTCTTAAACCGTCTTTTAAGTGCTTCGTCAGGAAATAATGCCAATCCAATGAAAGTAAAAACGTTCATTGTATCGTAATTGTTTAGATCTAACAAATAAATTTCTGTTGGAAACGAAAACTTATCTTATCACGTTTTTAAATGGTATTCGCTAGCATTTTTGAAACAATAACACTGAGAACTTATCTTGCAGGTGATAACGGTCATCAAATGTTGGTAAAATAATACATGTTTTTGAGTTATTTTGTTTTACAATTTTCGTTTTTAAAAAATAACTATATATATTTGGGTAAAATATAATAAGAGAAACTCCGCATCAAGAAGCCATGTAGGTGCACATGAAGACAATATGTTTCGTCTTTGTTATGCCATCATCAGTTACACACATAAGAAAGCTGAAATATACTATCTGTTATAACGTGACTTCCTTGTTTGGGTTTCTCTCATTGTATATAATTCGAAACTGATCTTTGACATATATGTGTGGAAGATGATGCTTTTTTATATATCGAGTTATAAGCGATAGCTATGTATCGCAATAGCCAAACTGCTAACACGATATATACATTGATTATTCAGAAAATGTTACTTACATTACGAAGCAACAGTTTGAGACTCTAAATATATGTCAACGATGATGGGTATAGCATCGTTTTGTAACTGAAAAATAAAGGTTGTCTTGTTCGGTCGCAGCTTATAAAAAAAAAAAAACTTCAAGAAGAGAAGAAATGTTGAGTTAGAATATATTTTGGCATTATTATGCCATCATCAGTTCAACATTACATATTCTGCACCAGTCTTTTATACTACACACATGGACAGATGTGAAGCGCCACCCCCATTTTTTAACAGAAAATAACGTATTTGTATTCCGTTGTGCAAATGCTTTGTGCAAATTGTGATTTGGACATTGACTCCGAGTACGTGTAGGTGTCAATGGCGTGCAGTCAGATTGACGTTGTGAATAGGCAAAAAAAGCTCACAAGTTGTCAAGCTTCTTGAAAACAATGGGGTAACAAGGTAATTGTATCGCAAAGTTATTTTGTATGGTCAAATAATACGACAATGTAGGGTTGATATGTGGGGTTGCGTGGCAAGATGTCCTCTGCCACACGGGCCCTTGCATGTGTGGAGTCTGGCGTTGTTATCCATGAGGGTTGGTGCCATCAGTTAAATGAACAGTCTCTTATATATTTAATCTCCTAATCTTAAAATTACTAGCTTTTTCGGCTGCTCAGTCAACACCTAATCACCTACCGATTTCCATGACGCAGGCTACTGTTTTAAATGTTGGTAATGTATCTGCATGCCCAGCAATAGGTGAACATTTGGGAGAGAAATCTGGTGGCTTGGGTCTTAAAACCTACATACATACAACCATTCATACATACACTTTCCATGTAGCATCTGTTAAATGTTTAGCGACTGCTCTGGGGCCAGTATCAAAATGCGTGTCACAAGTCATCTGAAGTTAATTGACAAAACAGTGGTAATGGTAATTGAGTTAATTGGTAATAGAAACGGACATCTGGTGTTCTGTCTGTCTATGTGAATACGAAAGAAGACCTTGAGGATCTTGTCAGTCTTTCGTTTTAATGAAACAGGCGTGGAGGACGCTGACAACATGTCAGACAGAACAAAACATTTACATAACATTAACAAAACAGGACACCACAACAAATAGGCATCCTGTGCCCCTAGCTCAGAGAAAACCAGGGCACAGGAGGCTCTCACCCAACCACCCTCCGTCCGACCTTATATATGTTCGAAAACATATATGTGGAAATAAAACAGGTAATATTGGTAGTTGGAGAGATATTCTACCATTTAATGTAATACTACTGTTGTATCATCTAACTAACTTGGAACACGCCAAATATGAGAATACGCATAATACGATTTTTAAATGGCTATATTTCACGCTTGTATACACTCCATGCGATGTCAGCCTATTTTACGCAAACCCATGTCTGCATTGGTAAATATCTCATATTTCCCACAGATATACGAGTTCTTATACTATTAAAAACTAGGTACATTTTTCACAAGAGTTTTCAAAGGATACTGACAAATCACCATCACAAACAAATTACTCTTGTTGAGAAGTCTTTGAAAACGCTGTCAGGCTGGTGAAAGACGTTCGAGAGATTCCAATAGTCATGGAGATTAATAGCCATCTCCATGTTGTACACAGAAAGGTCCAGTTCTCAGATATACATACAATGAAATGATCGAACTATATTATTGAAGTAAAAGCATTATTCCTTTCAATATTCCCTGTGGTTGTTGTATCTGAATAAGTGGACTTAATAAACCAACATTCTTCAGACAAGTGAGACATGTGTGATCCTATTTTAAAAACTAACGCTATTTATTCTTTTCCTTGAAAAAAAAAAAAGACCCATAGATTTCATAAGATACGAAAATGTTAAAATAGTATGAAACGCTGAGTAAGATTTTAAAAAAGTCCGACGGAATTAAATATACAATCTAAATATTGAAAAGTTATATTAATCAGTATAAGTCGTTAACTAAGCACAACAATATCATCTCGAAGGGGTGGGCGAAAAGGGTCAACTGACAATCTCAGCTTCCACGAAACGGGCGCGAAATTATATATTTATTTGGCAAAAAATTAGTACGAACTCTCTGCGGGCGCCGGAAATGACCCTTGTGTACTATATAGTGTTCAATCATTAATAACCACATTGAACTACAATGAAATACATTATAGCTTATTTTAAATCCCGATTCCAAACACATAATTTAGTCAATCACAGTATTAAATGGTACTGTAATTAGAACCTGATCATATTGTATCGAACAACTGTCGCGTATCTGCCGTCATGATAATGCTGTCTCAAATTGTATAGCACCTTGGGTGCTGAACAATGAAATCTGTACTCAAGCCTTGCCAGACATCGAGAAATCAAATCTAGGAACAATGATACTGCTTATCCACTGGGAATTGACCGATTGGGCCATCGCGGGTAATTTATTACCGTTATAACATATAAACCAGTGTTATAAGGCATCTTAATCCTCGTTTCGAACTGTAATCGATTTTTTCGGTTTGTCGTCCTATAGGGCCTACTGTTTTGTGTGCTTATTATTGTTAATTATTTATGTTTGTTCCTGATATTTGTTAGTGTTATAGTTTACAGTTGTTTAACACCTTGTGAACGGAATGAATCTAATGCACGTGTTTCTTCCGTCTGTCTTCAGAAGGATTGGTTTGCATGTTTGATTGATAATTTACTCTGTACTTTATTTCAACATAGAATACACCACAATACCTGTACAGGACAACAGGACCCCACAACAAATCGGAACAGGTGGCTCCCACCCAACCACCCACGTATTCAGCAGGAAGGTCAATTACACTTGGTTTACATTCATAAAAAACATAAAAGATACGCTGTCAAAAACCCTTTACATTATAAAAGCAAAACATAATAATTTTATCGAAACAATGATTTGATTAATTCTTGATCATCTTAATCTATATGATTTTATCAATGTATATTAATTAACTGCAGTTAATCTTATTACGGTTATATCATGTGTTATCAACTCATGTAAACTGGTCTCATTAGCCTGTTGGAGATGGAAGTCAAATCAATAAATTGTTCTGTCTTTCTCAAGAGTAATCTGACACGGAGGCAGTTGGATGGAATGCTTGTATATTAATGTCTGCTCACCCCACTGATCATTTGTCAATTTTCAAAAACGACAAACCCAGCGCCGAAATGATCGACAAATCAATTGCAATGTTTTATTTAAATGGAGGCAGACGTGTTGTTCTCAATTACCGACTATACTAGTATTCACACAAACAAATTATACAAACAGCTTACCGGTGTGTGAGACAGGAGATCAACGCTCTCGAGATATATAGCGTAGGATTTTGATCTTAGCCCGCGGGTAATTAATTAGCGTTATAATATAAACCTGTGCTACAAGACTTCTAAATCTCCGTTTCGAACGATAATCGATGTTCGGTTTGTCTTCTTTAATTCTTTATTTTTGTTTGTAGTATTTGTTTAGGTTAATTGTATACCGATCCAACCATTACTTCATGGAATGCCCATTTCCTCAAACATTCTTAAATCAATTTTAATAGAACAAAAACCGGTTTTGTAGGTTAGATTGGAAAATAATTCAGGTTCCCGATAAGCTCTATCAAGAAAAATGATGATTCTAACTCTTGAACATTCTCTATTGGTTTGTAAAATCAAAGATCAATCACCCAGCGCTCACTGCTGATTTAAGTATCTACTTTTAACTTGTGATTCAACACATATTTTTTTAAATATATACCACTGGCAGTCTGAACGAAATCAGCGTATACAATTCCCCGGGTCTGTTCTGATTTCCTGACATCTTACAGTCTGCTGAGGGTGACCGATCATTTATATTATATGGTGTACAGTCAGTACAGATACCTCTGACACGCGATTTTCAGGAATAGAACTGCTGGAAAACATGGGTGATACTGTGGATATTGACACGTATCTACGTTCATCTTCAATCAACAAAGTGAAATATAGCGCATTAAAAACGAGGATCGGTCAATGGATAGTTCTTTTGGACGGTTATCCGTGGATGACAAAAATAACTTTCGAAAAGCTTACAATTAAACTAACAAATAATTGGTCGCAAACGTGGTAACATCGTGTTTACTATTTTTCAAACTTTCGGATAGGATCATGATCGGGACCGTTTTCGGTTTATGTACATGTGAGGTACATGCCCAGTGCCAAGCGGAAGGTGAGAGATTATACACTAATGTAGAAGTAGACAGTTCGTCACTAAATTCATAATGATCAGTTATTCCCTGCAGATGAAGAAAGTCTCATCCTTTCATAAACTTGATTCTACTTTCACAAGAATTTTGACATGATTCTCACTAATAATAACACTTACAAATTACTCCTGTTGAGAAGTTTCCAACCAGGCGGGCCTTGCTGTTCAAGCGATGGACATGTGCCAGTTTTACCAGACTTGGTCAGCTGCCTGGAGAATTGTGGAAAGGGTAATATCGCGTGTTTAAATTATTAGGTCTCACCTATAATTGTAAATCAAATAAGGTTATTTAGAGCAAAAGTTTTAAATTAATTTGTAAGGTGCAAATGCAATTGTGCACCTCTGGTATTTGAATTGTTTATTTAAGATAGACCTATCTTATATGTCTTATCCTACTGTAAAAAAATTGACGCTTTGAAACGTTTGAGAAATCTGTTCCCTTTTTTCACTTTTTTTTCAAACTTTCGCATTCAATTTCATCTCACACAAAACGATTTACGGGAATCAAACGGCACTTTATTTTGGTTTATCGAAACATGGTGATTAATAAAACTTGGTAAACATAACACAACTATACACCAAAGATTCGTTTTCAAATCCTGTTAACACGAAGCAGACAAAAACTGTACATGTTGATAGATGTGTCAGATGTGTCAGCGGGACAATATGTATATATAATATATATATATATATGATGTGGGTCAATACGTACTCAAGATTTGAACGGGTTGAAGTTACAAGAGGCGTCACTTGTCAGAAAACACCACATAGCACTTAGAGGACGTAAACAGGACACCACAAAAAATCGACGTCCTGACAAAGAGCACCTGGACGCAGGAGGTTTCCTCTCAACTACTCAGACCGTTTTATATGAAATAATATGCACCGTGTCACACTAATATGTTTTATCGCACCGAAAACAAAATATATATTACTTTTGAAAATTATACATTTGGCCTTTAGAAGAAAATTTGAAAGACTCATTTTCAGAAGATGAAAAAACATGAAAGAAACAATCACACGCGCAATGAAATGACAGAGTGATATTACATCCGGTTTAATTTCAGTCTGGGTATATGTTCCATTATTGGTAACTGAACGGTTTTGATGTTGTGTACAACAACAAAGGCTCAAGTTTAACTGATTGCTGGTTTTCTTAATAACCTTCTAGAAAATGTCATATGCGTATAGTGCAATCAATTTAACTTTGGGTGTGTTAAAAGACATTTTTGACAAATTTAGATCATATTTAGATGATGTGAAATATGTTGGGTTGTTCCTGTTGGAGATATAGCAAAGACTGGAAACCAAGGCCTCCCTTCAACTTTATATATTGTCTCTATTTTTATGTTTCTATATATCATTTAACTGTGGAATGAAAATGTTAAATTATATATAATAAATCACAAAGGTAATGTTAGATTGAATATTATACCTTATCGAAAGACAGGGTTAACTTGTTAGAATTCATTATATATGGTACATCATAGAATTCCAGGAAGCTGCATGATATGAAGAATGTCTCTAGAGATGAAATTGACATTTTGGCGAAGGGATCAGTCGACTGAATTATCATATGAGTTTTTGTACAGGCTGAAAAATGAGATATCGATTTTCTTATTATTCAATGCTTTATTGCTCTATGAACAATCAGCAAATACGCAAAATAGTTCAGTTTTAATCCTTTAGGAAGGATTTCAAGTCGATCACTCACAAACCGTTTTATATGAAATAATATGTACCGTGTCACATTCAAACGGTATCATATCGCAAGAAAAATATATATATTACTTTCGAAAATTATACGTTTGGCCTTTAGAGAAACATGTCAAAGGCTCATTTTCAGAAGAAAAAAAATCGAAACGAAACAATCACACGCGCAATGAAATGGCACAGTGATATTACATCCGGTTTAATTTCAGTCTGGGTATATGTTCCATTAATTCTTGGTGGAACGGTTTCGATGCTGTGTACAAAGACAAAATGGCTCAAGTTTATCAGATTTACTGTTTATCTAAATAACCTTCCAGAAAATGTCATCGGCGTAGTGGAGTTATGTCAAGCGCAATCAATTTAACTTTGGGTGTTTTACGAAACGTTTTGGAAATATTTAGATTTTACTTGAAATTTAATTTAAATCAGCTGATGTAAAATATGTTGACTTTTTCCTGTTTGAGATATAGCAAAGACTGGAAACCAAGGCCTTCCTTCAACTTTGTACATTGCCTCTATGTTTATGTTTCTACATATCATTTAACAGTGAAAGTGTCCAAATAAAAATAATCAATCACAAAGGAAATGTTATATTTAATATTATATGCCTTATAGAAAGACTGGATAAACTTGTTAGAATACATTATAGAATTTCCAGGGAGCATGATAAGAAAAATGGCTGTAGAGATGAAATTGACATTATGGCTAAGGATCAGTCGACTGAATTATCAAAGGAGTTTTTGTACAGACTGAAAAATGAGACATCGATTTTCTTATTATTTAATGCTTTTTTGTTCTATGAACTCATCAGCAAATACGCAAAATAGTTCAGTTTTAATCCTTTAGGAAGGGTTTCAAGTCGATTGAACTCGAAATGAATGGAAGTAATAAAATCTATCATGACCCTAGAGTATAGGAGAAATCTTATAAAATACGTGAGCTGTTCGCTTCAACCTGCCATTAAACATTTCACCGTTTTATACAATCCTATATAATTTTAATGTCAAATATAGCTCACTGCGCAAATAACGTTGCCACTTAAAATAAATAATTTAGCCCGATTATGCTTAAAAGTGATAGTAAGGATATTCAAGTCAAACAGGCACAAACTAAATTTAAACTGCACTGGAGACTTTGCACTTATACTGGTACTGGGATAACAGCTGAATTAAATTCCCTGATTGAATTGGACCACAGGGAGACCATAATAGCCGTTAAGACATGGAGATTGTCTTACAGTAATATTATTAAGGCGTTCACTGATCATGATTTATAGTTGCTGCCCATCCTCCACAACTACAAGATCTGCTACCGAATCTGTGTTCTTTATTACAAATCTACAAATCCCTAATTCATTTGCTAGCGTAATCCAACACCTATTGGATCCAATTGTATATATGATGGTTAGCTGTAGGGGGTATAGCTTTTCTCCATTATAATCTTATGTGTTATTTCGTATGTTTATTTCTTGGGGTTTTACGCCGCATATATGGTTATTTCACTCATGATGGCGTGCCAGCCCAATAGGAGAAGGAAACCACCTTTAACAACACTGGCATCAGACAAAAACGCCACGGTACAAGGACAGGATTAAAAAACAAGGCGCCACAACAAATCGGTTTCCGGGTGCCCCTTAGCCGAAACCATTTATTTTGATTTAGCCGAGAGACAAACAATACTCTTTCTTCACGAAGAATTGCCACGACACTCGGGGATACCAGTGTTAAGTTATGCAGTCATCCGAGATCTAATTCTTCTGCAGTGACATAACCTTTACAAATATCTTAGCATACTGGCCACTCGATGTTAGGTCGCAAACATGGATACGAATTCACATAAAGTCCCATGCAATAAATACAATTTAATGTATCGTGTTGAACCTCACACCTTTTGTTGAGGTGTGCTAGAAGGTTAACATACACAAAACGACCGCTTTTAAAGTGCAATACAAGAGGCGGGTCAAATATATCTCTCATTCACTGTCTGTCGTTAAAATGTCTGCAATCTCTCACAATTAATACTAGTTTTTATTTCCTCTATTCATAGAGGAATCGCTTCTCAAGAGTTTTTGACGTATGACGACTTTGCATTGTTGACGTAAGGTGGACAACCGGGCAGAAACCTCGTTATAACCACTCCTCGACTTTCGACACCACTATTGATCTGTGGGTTGTCCCACTTGCCTACGTCAGAAACAGCCTTCTAACCAAATTTGTTTTATGTAATATTACAATTTTGACGTGTTTGGATGCTTCATATTTCTATACGTCGTTTATGTAAATTAAACCGCCACAAGTGATTAGCCCAGGCAATCTATCTCGACATTTGCATGTGACTGTAGAAGAACTACGTATACATATAGGTTCCTGACGGAGGTTCCTAAACCTAGCCTGAGGAGGGCTCACATCATGACCACATGAATAAAATGTATTTCAGATAAAGGATGGTGGTTAAAAAGATGAACAACTAACCTTTAGGAGGATACCCCATAGGCTAATGAAGAAGATAAGTCATATTAAATCTGGTGTATTTTCGGTTTCGATCTCGATGATTGAATAAATGGTTTGGAGATTTCGGATTTAACAAGAATAACATTACAGGTAATGTCATTTGCGTAGCCATGCCGTCAGCAATGATTTTAACTGTTGATATTTTGCAATTTTTGCGTAAATCGATTACGTTTAAGTTTAAATACATTGCAAACCATGTGAAAAGATACGCTCCTACGCAGCGGCTATTAATACATAACATTTACTACAGTCTAGTACATTCCATTTGTTCCGCCATTTTCTCAACTCTTAGGTCGTGACGTAATTTCTCGGGGACTAATCAGTGTTGATTAAGGTTTTGGCTAAAAACGGCTAATATAGGCATTTCATTGGCTCTCTTGTATAACGCCCTCTTGTGGCCATCCCGGGAAAATCTGCCTTGTTATAGCAGCGGCTGAACTGGTCTATTAAAGTCTTTGAAGCATGTTACAAAAGCCGCTGCGTAGGAGCGTAGTGAAAAGAAGGCTTCTTTGCTGTTAGAGGCTGGAGTATATAACACGACATGCAGGAAAACCACAGTTTTTAGACAACATCGTTTCAATTAATTGCTGCCGATTTACCCGGAGTGATGCACAAGCAAATGTTAAGCTAATCAAATATTTAATGTCATTGGTCCAATTGTTTGAAAATTTTAAATCGCAAGCCATTTACCGTTCTTTGGAAATAACCAGTTGTTTGTTGTCCAATAATAGGGCTTCTCGTTGCTAAACATATTGGCGAATTTCTAGAGTGGGATCAAAACATTTCCTCCAGAATCTGAACGTTTATGCTAAATAGGACGTTTTGTTAAAGTATACAAAGTAAACCACGGTGAAATTGAATGATCATGGTGAGTCGTGTCCAAAAATAGTGGGCAATGTTTCGCAATTTTTGGACAGCGAGTAAAAACAATCTTGATCCTTTTTTTTTGTATAGTGGGATATCGCACACATTTACAGATCTGCAGTAAACTAACATTTTGCTTTGTAGATGGAAATTAAAACTGAAAAAGCTATATACCAGTTTAACGCTTATTTGCTTGTACAGCAAAAATGATGTCTTGTTAAAGGGAGGTAACTGTACTTTCGCTGAAAGATTATTTAGGCGTTATATCAGAGCGGTTTTCTGTCGTAATGCGGGGGACACACGAGCGAATATAATCGCCAGGTCGCGGCGATCTGATTCGCCAGCGAAAGTTTTCGGCCGACTTGAGCGCGCACACGTGGCGACTGACCCAGCGATCCGGAGTAATATTTCCGTAAAAAAAAACAACGCAAGTCATGTGATATCAAAACGGAAATTAGCTGCCGCGTCTGCGATTTATTTACTCATCAAAAGAAGATTAAGACGTAGACTCAGATGGGAAAACATAAATATTTGGACAAAAAGGTGAGTGAAGGCGTGTATGTCAATTTAGTAAAAGAACTGGCAAGCGAAGATAAGTGAATGTAACGGGGCTACCTGCGTATATAATTCAATGTTATTTATATTAAAAAGGCACGGTCTTTCTGCCCAACACAGCACCAATTCGTCCTCTTTCTCTTTCGTCCAGACTTCATTCATGGAAGTTGCCATTTTGTGTGTCATGTGAGAAGAACTCGAACTCTGATTGGTCGAGACTGATCGGCCGAACGGCTTCGGCGATCATAATCGCTGTCGCCGACATGAACACACGTGGCGAATTTTTCAGCGATTGGTACAATTGCCGCGATCGGGCGATTATATTCGCTCGTGTGTCCCCCGCATTAAGTAACTTCTTTATTAAGTCTCCTATGTTGTTGAATGTTATCAGTCTCAACGTTTAGTTTACCATATTATGCGTCTATGATGACTGTAATGAATTTATGATCATTTAACAATCATTCCAATAAAATAGTTGTTTACGTTATCGGACTCAGAACAAATGACACTAATTCAAATAACTGTATAACCATTTCGCGAAAGGTTTCTTTTCGAAGACGGAAATAGACTGCAAGTTGATAATTGATGATTTACTTTATTACTACGGTCTTCTACTTGACTTGTAACTTTGTTGTTAATATCTGCCTCACAGGACACGAAACTAGCCGATATTTCGTGTGTTGTTTCCGTACTTTGACCTATGCATGCAACCGCTGTTAAATCTCTAGTAACTCCGTTGACAGGAATTTATCAGGATCCACGCCACTGTCCATCGGAAGCTTATTGCTAACACAGCGGTGTTGATGATAATTGAGATAATTTGTAATATAAACGGACATCTGGCGTTCTGTCTGACCGGCGTGGATACGAAACAAGACCTTGCGGTCGGTATTAGCCATTCTTGACAACATATATTGTCTGTCTCCAGAAGCTTTAAAGACACGCATTTAAACCCGGGGAATGATCACCAACAGCTTCAGTGATACTCCTTATTCAAAACAAACAAATATACAACTTTATAATAAATAAATGAATTCCCGATCAATCAGTCAATCATATTATTTCACTTAAAATTCTATCAGTAGTGTTGAGTAAATTGAAACGGGAAAATTGTTTGTCCGTCATTCTGTTTTAAATCTGTATCAACTCGATTCTGAAACTTTCCATTACCACCAGTGCAATTTAAGAATTAAAAAAATCTAACATGTAGCCTCAATGAATGGCACAATGGAATGGAGTGGGGATAAACTAAGTGAAACTGGCTTGAAGGACGAGAAACGGTATAGATCTGGACCATATATAGACCTTTATAGCTCTAAAGTTGTAATTATCTGCAATGTGTGACATTGTTATGAGTAAGCTACCCATGGCAATATATTGTCTTATTGTACACCCTGCATGTACTGTATATGGCTCTACATCGTCTGCATCAAGGGAGTTTCTCAACATTTCATATGCTAAATGCAATATGTGAAAATGTTCACGTAAGCAGTAACCGGAGAAAGGCTTAACAGTTGTAATTGATATTGACAAGACCTTTGGTGAATTGCATTCAATTATAGCTAATTGTAACGAAGTCAGCTACCCCCCGAAAAAACTCTGCATGGGCGTGTTTGCGGATGTATATCAAGGAATCTCCGGTATTAAGGATTTTTACGTAGGTGAACAGTACATTTTGAATGATGTTACACGAACTACTGTGTGGACGGGTAGTCATGTCATCCCGTGGTTCCCTCGGGACTGGACTGATTTCCGGACATCATACAGTCTGCTGAGTATGAGGGTCAAGTATCGGATGTGCGTACTCCTCTGACCCGTCATGGTAAAGTCAGTCCGCAGGTCTGTTACTAATGCAAATCGTTTGCATTCTCTGGATATGAGCATACACAAACGATAAAGGGAGTCTGTTGCACAGTTTGTCTTGACCTAAGATCAGTAGGTCTGCATGGATTAACGTAAATGACAAAATCAAACGAAGGAAGGTATACGGGTTATGATCTATTGTGTTAACATAAGCCTTAACAACAGGCTTATAAAACTTAATTCAAATTTATGAGGAGGAACAAACGTATTGCTCTCGTGTCGATATTCCTTTGACCAGTGAGTTTTTTTAACAAAAAATTAATATGTGAGACAGTTGTCAAGGATTTGAAGAACTTGGGTGGGCTCTTCAACATATTTACAATAATTTGGATTTCGATATAAAATGTTAATCAAATCGGGTTTAGCAACCCAAAATAACAAGACTGCCGGAAATCGGACATTAAGGTTTGCCGACAGTACATGTACTAACCATCTGATCAGCCCACTCACAGAAAGCCTATCACCTGCCTTCCTCACTCATCCATACTCCCAGCAGATGTAGAATTATAATTAGGCTATGAACTAGATACAAATTGCGGCGCAAGTTTTGACAGGGTTCTGACCAATCACTAACACTTACAAATTACTCCTGTTGAGAAATGTCTGACCAGGCTGTCTTACCGGTCAAACGTTTGACTTGTGCCAGAATTGTCCAGACGCGGTTTGTAGCTTATAGATTTATGGCCGGAACCACATGATGAGTGGAAATCTTCAGATGTAATCCACACAAGTAACATGAGTGAATCTATTATGGAAATAAAAGTGTCCATTTAAATATAATTCCCTGGAGTACCTTTATTTGAAATGGCTAGAAAAGTAGACTTATAATTAATTTAACGCAGATTTGGCGTACGTCTTACTCTATTGATCCCATGTGATAAATTTACTGCTTGTCAACGCTTGGCAGATCAATTTTCTTTTTTCGTTACTTCCAATTTCCCAACAGGTAGAAAATAAAGCATTTCTGGAATTTCTTTAAAAATCTATTTTTTTCATATTATAGTTATGAGGTTTTGATTTACAATATATGGATAATATATAGATTCAATATATGGGCTTCATTATTACTAGTATTTATATGTAGATGAAATTTGTTAATTTCTACGAAAAACAATATTACAGGAATATTACTCAAAATTGTTTCCAAGTTGCAAATGCAATTCGCATTCAATCACACAGCTTGTGGCCATTACATTGGTATTTACCTTTACAGCTCTAATGTTGTAATTATCTGCATTATGTGACATTGTTATGAGTAAGCTAGCCATGGCACTGTATTATCTTATTGTACACCCTGCACTGTGTATGACTCTACATCAATAATTAACCCTTGCATCAACAGAAATTCTAAACATTTCATATGCTAAATGAAATATGTGAAAATGTTCACGTAAGCAGTAACCGGAGAAAGCCTTAACAGTTGTAATTGATAATGACCAGACCTTTGGTGAATTGCATTCGATTGCAGATAATTGTAACGAAGTTAGCCACCCCCGAAATCTGGTAGGGCGTGTTTGCGGATGTATATAAGGGAATATCCGGTATTATTGGCTTTTATCGTAGGTGAACAGTATATTTTCAATGATGTTAAACGAACTGCTGTGTAGATGGCAGTCGTGTCATCCTGTGGTTCCCTCGGAACTGGACTGATTGCCTGACATCATACAGTTTGCTGAGTATGATAGGTCAAGTATCGGGTGAGAGTACTCCTCTGAACCACCATGGTTATGACAGTCCGCGGGTCTATTACTAATGCGAATCGTTTTTCTTCTCTGGATATGAGCAAACACAAAGGATAAAGGGAGTCAGGACCAATTACAAGTAAATATGTTCCAGATTTTGTCTTGACCTAAGATCAGTAGGTCTGCATGGATTAACCTAAATGACAAAATCAAACGAAGGAAGGTATACGGCTTATGATCTATTTCGTTAACATAAGCCTTAATATCAGGCTTATAAAACTTAATTCAAATTTATGAGAAGTAACCGTATCGGTCTCGTGCCTATATTCTATTTGCAGAAAAATTAATATGTGAGAAAGTTGTCAAGGATTTGAAGAACTTGGGGTGGGCTCTTCAACATATTAACAAGAATTTGGATTTCGATATAAAATGTCAATCGAACCGGGTTTGGCAACCCAAAATAACGAGACTGCCGGAAATCGGACATTAAGGCTTGCAGGCAGTACATGTACTAACCATATGATCAGCCCCTCACCAAAGCATATCGTCTGCCTTCGTCACTCCTCCATACTCCCAGCAGATGTAGAATTATAATTAGGCTAGGAACTACATACAAATTGCGGGGCAAGTTTTTACAAGGTTCTGACCAATCACTAACACTTACAAATTACTCCTGCTGAGAAATGTCTGACCAGGCTGCCATATCGGTCAAACGTTAGACTTGTGCCAGAATTCTTCAGACGTGGTTTGTAGCTCAGAGATTTGTGGCCGGAGCCACATGGTGTGTTGAAGAAAATATCAGCTGTAATCCACACATGTAACAAGAGAGAATCTATTATGGAAATAAAAGTGTTTATTTAGATATAAGTCCCTGGAGTACCTTTATTTTAAATCGGTAGAAAAGTAGACTTATTATTAATTCAACGCAGATTTGGGGGACGTCTTACTCTTTTGATCCCATTTGATAAATGTACTGCTTGTCAACGCTTGGCAGATCAATTTGTTGTTCTCGTTACTTTTAACTTTTCCACAGATAGAAAATAAAGCATTTCTGTAATTTCTTTAAAAAAACTAGTTTTTTCATATGATCGTGGGGCGGTTTTGATTAACAATATATGGATAATATAAAGATTCAATACATGGGTAATAGGCTTAAGTATTACTATTATTAACATTTATGTGAAATTTGTTAATTTCTACGTAAAACAATATTACAGGAATATTACTCAAAATTGTTTCCAAGTTCCAAATGCAATTCGAATTCAATCACAGCTTGTGGCCATGAAATCGGTATTTACCGACCAAGGCAAAAAATATAGACCAATAGTTGCACCATGTGATTGTTTTTAATATTCTGACACATAGAGATATAGCTGTCGGTAGAGCCGGTGTGTTTTGGCCCAGACGTGAAGCTGACCAACAAATTAATACGTGAATAACGAGCCCAGCCATCTTACCAGAAGATGAATAAAATACACACAACGTTTGTGATACAATTTAAGTTACAATCTGCCACGTACGAAATAACATTTACTGGATACGAAATATCTAGAAAATGAAATAAAATTTAATTTGAAAGAAAAATATTGTGTAACCCTTATTATTGATTACGAACTATATACTCAATAACCCTGGAATTGCTTTTGATGCTGTAATGTGTGTGTTAATATTGTTATAATTCCTATGTTTGTGCCTATGCATTATCTCAATATGGTGTACAAATGAAATGGTTATATACCGCACGAAAGAGAGTGTTTAAGTAGAAAAGTTGGCTTAAACCGTTTGGTGCAAAATATTGCATAGAGCAAGCCGTAGAATGTGCTACAGATAGAAAATGATATGCGAGTGCATACAGTGATAAATTTAATGTGTAAGAGTTGTATTTGTTTCTGGTAATGTTCATTTACATTGTGAACACCCTTTTTCCACGTTATTCATATGTTTATATTCGACTTGGCTGACATACGTGTCCTGCTTAAATGGGAGATTGGTTAATAGTACTAGAACTTCTACTGCTATTCTAAACTGAATTAAGTTCTTCGTCTAGTTGTGAACCTGTAGTCGCCGTTTCCAGTCATTTACAGCCAATGCCCTCAAGTGTCTTAAGGTAAAGTTTGTGTCTGATATTGACTTTTGGTTATCGACTTTCAAATGTCTTCAGCACCCTAGGAGATACCTCTTCGTGAGAACGAACATTTAATTATATATGCATGGTCAATGCGAACAGCAACTAAGCTGCTTCGGGATATCCTTAGTACCTAATTGAGGACCAATCGTTACTTATGTGATTGTCCATTAG
>JAVFBZ010133937.1:0-17181 GCA_032466195.1 Katharina tunicata
AAAATGTAACGGCAATTTTATTACACCTTGGCATGGTCTATAATTTGAGTATGACTTTGCTTTTTTTGTTTTCTTTCCCTTTAAGGAAGAAACACCAGAAAAATAAAACAGAACTTGAAATGCACTGGTTAGTTTATCGTACTCATTGTGTTACATGTTTAAGCAACATCAAAGCTTTATATGAATCCCAAAAGTATCACGGCTGGCGGAACTAATGCTCCATTACATCTTGATCAATTCTTCAAGTTAGCTGTATCACTACAAAATGTACGAGTTCAGAAAAATATGTCCAATGCCATGTGTTTAAGTGTCCGCCAGGTGTTAATGTGACAGCTGCATCATTGAAACGAGGGATCATTTAGCCAATTATCGGCTTGGGTCGACCATTTTACGCTTTGTAGCCGCATGAAAATGTTATGCCATTGTCTCAGGAGCAACTCCAGGCAAGGGTTGTTCCCCGCTCTGATAATTTATAAGGATATTTAACAACCTCTTAGTGAAATATCTAAATGCCCTTTGTGTCAACTTATTAGTACTTTCTTGTTTAAGGGGCATTAAGAAGCTGGGCACATAAAAAAAGTTTTTTTTTGGTTTAACACAATTTATTGTATATGATAAATTTATTTTTTACTTTTACATACATGTAGAATTACTGCAAACTACACAAATAATTGGATAAAATGGATACTGTTGAATTAGTGTTAAATTAGACGGTAAGTTCCAAATATGTGCTCCGCGATGCGGAAATGTTTGAGCATTGCACAGTTCTGTAGCTTTTCGGTTTCCTGATAAATGACTGTACAGTTGCGAAAAATTATATCCGTCCGCTTACGATATACTCTGCAGTTCTTATTTTTAATTAAAGTATACTCAGGGCAAAATCACCTATATTGACGACAGTACCAGTAAAAATGGCAACGAGAGGATGTCTGATTCGCCAAGAAACAACGTTACCTTTCCCACATGCAGCTTGTCACTCATGATCCGCCTTGTTGAGAAGGACAAAGGAAAAACACCACAAACTGAACACCGGCACCTTTAATTCTGACAAGCCGATATTCTAACCCGTGGATCGCAATGGTTAGAGGAACATCGGATCAAAACGACATGTTTTAACATTAAGAGAAACGGGAGCCGACAGCTAGAAATTGTGGAAAGTCCAAGAATAATTGGAATAATCGATAGATAGTCCGGCTCGATTTCATTCATCCGCGGCTATACCTCGGTGCGATATAAGTAAAAACATTGAGTACGACGTTAATCACCAAGCAAAATTCTCGTGTCTTTCTAATTAATCCCTTTCACCGCACTCAGATATGTTATAGTCTGGTTAACAACTATGTTTAATGAGATGTATATGATATGGGAAGGTATAATGCGACATTAACGAGTCGCTTAAGATTGACTTCAGAGAGGAAGAAAACGAAAAAAGTCATAGTTATTGTATAGACCGTATCAAGTTGTTACTAAAATGATTTGTAGGATTGCTCGTTTTCCTCTGAAACCACTTAATCTGAACTACTGAAAGCAAAATGTATGGTGGATATGTCATGCTACATTATATATTTTTTTGTATAAATGTAGAGAAAGAAAATTTTGCTTGCCTCTACCCGGATTCGAACTCGGGTCTCTGGCTATCAGGGACAACGCTCTAACCGACTGAGCTACAGAGGCCCACGGTAGAAGTAATGATTTTTTTTATCCAAGTAAAGGCTGCGTATCTTTCTCTACGGTAAGCACTGACACAGGGACACTGAAATGGCGTCTTTTTTTATCTTGACATTACCCATAAATTTGTTTTGTTGTTCTGAGTTATTCTGGTAATCTGGTACTGGCATATATATATGTTTGTATAAATGTAGCGAAAGAAAACTTTGCTTGCCTCCACCGGGATTCCAACTCGGATCTCTGGCGTTATGGTGATCATGTCACTGAAGTAAATGTATATTAAAATATTGTGAATGAGATGTATGACTGTTTTCTGTACACTTGTACAATTTGTGTTTTGATAGGGTTAAAATTTTGAGTAGTTTTGGCTATTTCCTTCTTATTAATTGAAAATTGGTTAATTTGGGGTTTAAATTGATGTACTGTAGACTGTTTGTGCCATGATGTATTTTAAGTGGCTTTCAATGGAAAACGGTAAATCCGACAAAACAAATGTAAAAACAGTTTTATTAACCGCTTGGTAGGGTCAGTAATTTTAATATGGCTTAGTTTTTCATTTTGTTTTGTCCGTCATCAACTAAAACATGTATTCAAATTTGTCTTCATGAGCTTTGTAAGCTTAAGAGAAATAAACATTACATTACATACAATTTACTTCTGCTTTAAATGACTTTTTATATATAGGGTTTACGGAGCATTTATGTCCTTTTGTTATCGTTTTGGGGAGAGTTACATTCCCCCGAACAAGGCTAGATTATTAATACATTTTCTTCATCTGGCCACATTTTTTCACATATATAGGGGAATGGCAATAATTGACCTTGGTCTTTATTCCCTAGTTGTATCATCGAACACATACTATAAATTTCGTACTTATGTTTATCGCATTTTAGAACATGAACCGCGCGTGACTGTCGACTCATTGTCAGCATTATGCAAAAACATTCCATAGTTAATATACAACATCGTAAAAAAAACTGTATTCGTTATTCTGCTGTGTATGACTCTTCGTCTAGCAGTTAAAATATCTATTGTCACTTATTTACACTGACCATGCTTTAAGTTTTGTTAATTAGTCATGCAGTGTTTTATTGTTAAAATTTAGAGACAAGTCGTTAAAATCTCGGTCGTCATTTTTTCACTCTGGCAATGCTTTATGCTATGTACATTATGTAAATCAGTCACGTTGTGTTATTGTTCAAATTAAGGGAAAAGCAGTTTTAAATCGCTGTCGCCACTAATTAGCAATTGTCATGCAGTAAGCTTTGTAAATTATTTGTGTAAATTAATCATGCAGTATTATTAATGAAATTTAGAGAAAAACATTCATGGCACTCTACTTGACTTTATAGCATTGCGAAACAGATCCTCATTATCTATACCCCTGTCTAATATCTGTCTATTGTGCGGGTGGTTGGATGGGCGCCTGTACCCTGGTCCTCTCGAAGCTAAAGAGCACCATGAAGCCAATTTGTTGCCGTGTCCTATTTTTTGTTCTGAAATGTATTGTGGCGTCTTCTGTTTTTCCGACTTCGCTTAAGGAGCTTTCCATCACCCATAGGGGTGACCCACTGGCATATAAGTAACAGAAATAACATTAAGTAGGGCTTACATCCCCAATCAATCAATCTATCTTTTATTCTAGCAACACTCTTGTTTGCATTTCTCTGAGAAAAAATATAATTCCTTTTCATTTCCAATCATGAGATTAATCATTTGTATATTATGATTGCTGCTTCTCTGAATCGCATAAACTTTGTTTATCTATATTGGATATTGGAACGTCGTACACGAGGGCATTTCGCTTATATGACGGCTTTGTGATGCCAGTGTACGGTGGAAAGCCGTTAGAAACATCGTTAAAACCAACAAGCGTTCTCTGCAGCCACTGGAAAATTTCAAATGATATTTAAACACTGTTCTATTTCACAGGCGTAACAATGTAAAGTCCCGCTTCTGAATTATATAAATCTATCTGTGTATATACTATAGTGGTTGTCGACAAGGTCCGTTCTGTGCCTTTTGTCAATCTATTAATTTTGCTTCACCAATGATTGACGTGATAGTTACTGCACTGCACCCAAAACAATTCTGTTGGGACATGGCGTCGTGGACAGAAATGTCCTTGTTCAATTGGTTGAAATTTCAAGAAAGACACAGCTGCCTATCCCACCTGCGCAATGATCCAACGTAAAGACTAGTCATGCTCTGTTCTTATCCCAAACAATTACCACACTCGATAGTGCTTCTGTCAGTTATAAACAAAATACATTCCAGGCTATACTCGTGAAGCTATCTTTTTTAAACTCAAGAAACACAAGCCCTAAACAACACTTTGATGCGGATTAGATAACCGGTCATACTACGGGAAACTAACTATAAGAGATAACAAATCATTAATTTAAATCAACAAAGATTTAGTTGTGGACGTACTGTATATGTGGATAGGTCTTGATTTCCGAAATATCTTTCAGCTCTGATTCCAAGACTAATAAGCTATAGTGAGTTTCCAAAATGAGCATTCGGATAATACAAACAGACACGTCTTTCGTTAATTAAATGCCAGGTAGAATGAAACGGTCAAGTCGATACAAATCAGTCTTGACTACGGCCGATTGTGCTTCATATGACTTGACATTGACAGGCAGGTCGAAACTTAACTGCTGGTTGTGCGTGGGAGCTTCCTGTGCCCTGGTGCTCTGTAAGCTAGGGGCATTGGGAAACCAGTATTTTTCCGCTCTGTTTTGAGTCCTAAACTTGTCCTGTGACGACCCTGTATGTTTTATTATATCCAATTATGAGTGCGCACCGTCATATGAGTGAAATCATCTTAAGTACGGCATACAACTCCAATGAAACAAACATGCAAATCGAAACTTGAAGACACCAAACCCAAGCTAAGTCATGTTCAGTATTACATATTTATGAAGCGTTTTCCAGACTGCGTTTCGTCAACCATGCACCACCATTAATAATTTAATGACTAACAAATAGCAGAATTTAAAACTATCAATTACAGCTGCAACTTTTTTATACGGGCAAATCTGAGTCAATGTTGTAACTTGATAGTCAGTGTGAACGATTAACGTATTCAACATGTATACTGTGTTATGGCTTGATCTCCCTAACAAGTTGTTTATCGCTAGCTCAAGACTTATTACTGAGATTTATTACTGCAATATTTCTCTAATTACAACCATGAGATTGTATCCCGGTTACTACTAACAACAACACGGCCAAGGCTATTCGGCTCTTAGGTAACTTATAGTGGTACTTAACCATCTGTCAGAAACATCTAAAGGTGTTTTTCACAGCCATTTTACAGTACCCACTGACCTGTGATGTTTTAGTCATATCGGAGTCCTTCATCGTTTCAATTAATGCTAATGACCAGTTTCCCGAAAAATGTATATGAGCTTGCCTGGTTCAGCCTGTTTTTTTCATATATTTTACGCACACATGCAGAAACTACGCCGATAATTGCCATAGCAAAACGTAATTGGTTCTTTTTGTATGGGTTTTACGCCGAATTTGATGTTATTTCACTCATATGGCAGACAGCATGTAGGCCCAATGGATGAATGAAGACATATAAACGACACTGGCAACACACCCCACTACAGAACATTTACAGGGCACTACAACATATCGGCTTTCTGATTCCATAAACTTACAGAGCACAATAAGCTCCCGACAACCAACCGCTAGCAAACGTAAGGTACTCAATGAATGCACACGGCAAAGAAGTAAACAGTGTGGTCTAATATCTGAAATTAAACAGTTGTGTCCACCTGGCTTAGTGGGAGCTTCGGGGGCTCTCTGGACTAAGGGGCATCAAGAAGCCACCCTGTTATAGTGTCCTGTATTTCGTCCTCTAAATGTAGAGTCCTGTTTGTTTCAAATATCGTTGAAATAAGCTTAGGATCTGGCGTTCTATTTTGTGTCATGTAATTCGTCTGTATCGCTTGTTTGATGCCAGTGACCTGGGGTGGTTTCCTTCATGAATTGAAATACTCCCGAGTACGTAGTTAAACATAAAACGAGCAGTCCAGTCTGATGCATTTTTTACAATGAACTTTACATATAAAGCAAGGTATGTGAGAGAAATTTCAACAAACGCTAAAGGAAAGAAAAGGCAGCAAAGGAAATCCATCTCACACGAGAACAAATCTGCTGTATCCACAAACCTTCTTAACAACATATATATTCCTTTAAAAATGGACCGTAAGAATCGTTTTTTTGAGAGGGGTGTTAAAGAAGCAATTCACGCTCTCACTGAAAACGCAACTATTTATGAAAATAGTAGACTGAAATTTAATCTATCTGACAAACAGAGTGATTTAATGAAAACCTGTTTCAAAACTCGATACGTCAGACGTTATATTTACATATCTTTGTTCAGTACTGATGTGACTTCCCATGTATTCAAATGAGTTTGCTCTCTGTGTTTGGCTGATGTATTGGATCGCTTGGGTGCATGTGTAATAAACTTTCGTTTGTTAACCCTCTGTAAATCAACGGAACACATCTCTTCCCGTCTGTGTACGTATCAGTTTGTTGTTGTATGGTTAGTAAAATACTGACTAGTTTCTGCCGATGACCAGATTTTATTTTTTTTTAGTAATAGACAAAATCCGGAAGAAAACAACAACAAATAATCGATTGGTTATTATCTCATCATTATCATTGTCATCATCCTCATTTGTATCATTCGTTGTGTGGTCCGAGTACTGATATCGTTTCATTATGATGCTAAGCTGTTGATAACCGAATACTATAAAACAGGGATCATGGTTAACTAAAACGTTTTTTTTTATATTATTCTTTAAACACAAATCATTAATGTCCAACATGTTAGCGTTATTGGTACGTTGATCAGGTTTGATATTAGCAGCACACGCCTTACATTTGCCGCACTTGGTAAGAGAAAGACTGTTTCACAATTTTTACGGAATGTTGACAGATCACTGATAGAGTTATTGACCTAATCTGTACTTGGTCTCTTCAACAGTACTCCACAACTTACACGGATTGAGTCAGATCGCTCATTGCGTTACCAGTCACATCTGCAACACTATTATAATGAGAAAAATATATAATATATAAATCCACAATATATACGGAATGTAGACAGAAAAGTTCTTTAGTTACTGTTTACATCTGCAACACGAATTAAGAAAAATATTATACCACTTTTTATACGGAATATAGACAGATAACTCATACAGGTAGTCAAACCCATTTCATAAGGAATACAGACAAATAGCTAATATATTTACCAGTCACATCTGCAACACCTGTTAAGAACATGTGTTTCACTAAACACTTAGAAACACTATTCCACAATTTATAATGAACGGAGACAGGTCCCTCATATTGTTACTGGTCACATCTGCAAAACTTGGCTGGTGAAATACTATTTCACAGTTTATACGGAATGTAGACAGACAGCCCATATAATTACTGGCCACATCTGGAGCATTCGGTAACAGAAACACATCTCCACAATTTAAAGGAAATGTAGCCAGATAACTCAAAGAGTTACTGGTCACATCTGGACCAACAATTTATACGAAATGTAGTAAGATCACCGATAGAGTTACTGCCCTCAGCTGGAGCTTTCGGTAACAGAAACAATACTTTACAATTGATACGGGATGGAGCCAGATCACTCACAGAGTTCCTGGTCACATCTGGACCACACGGTAACGCAAACACTACAAAATTTATACGGAATGTGGACAGATTGCTCATAGAGTTACTGGTCACATTTGAAGCATTTGGTAACAGAAACAGTACTCTACAATTTATACGGGATGGAACCAGATCACTCACAGGGTTCCTGGTAACATCTGGACCACTCGGTAACGCAAACACTACAAAATGTATGCGGAATGTGGACAGATCGCTCATAGAGTTACTGGTCACATTTAAAGCATTTTGGTAACAGAAACACTACTCTACAATTTATACGGGATGGAGCCAGATCACTCACAGAGTTCCTGGTCACATCTGGACTACTCGGTAACATAAACACAACTCCACAATTTATACGGGATTGAGCCAGATCACTCGCAGAGTTACTAGTCACATCTGAAGCATTCGATAACAGAATCACAACTTCACAGTTTATACGAAATGTAGCCAGATCGCTCAGAGAGTTACTCTCATCATCTGCCACACATTAAAAGAGAAATATGATTTCACAGTATATACGGAAGTTAGACAGATCACTCAATAATATTCTCATCCGCAACACTGATAATTAACGTAACACTATTGTATGGCGATCAAGTAGAGCCCGACTTGTGGTGGCGTAATACAGTAGAATGAAAAATTGCGCCAAGTTTTATATCCTGTTTTAAAACTGTAACACGCCGAAATAACACAGATTAAGTTCTGTGATTACTCTCCTTTTACATTATGTACAATTGAGAAGTGTAATAATCGATAAAAGTGTTTCTCTGGGGTCATTGAATTTACTCAGTCAGACCTGGAGCAGACTAAAGTCTATAATTTTTTCTTTTATCATTTGTTAAAAGCCAAGTGAATCGGGGAAGCAAACGTACGCTTTATCGTCTACAGATATTTTTTAAGCAGATCAGCGTCAAGTAATATTTATTTCAAATGGCAAATTATTTTACTCTGGATTATCTATATTTGAAAGACAAAATTCAGGCTTTTTGGTGGCACGTATCCAGTTTAAAGTTGTACAAATGGTGCACAAGAAAACAACCCGTTGTTTTTTTTTAAATGGTAATATTCCAGGGACAGTTAACGGCAGTCGCGAGATATCAACCCCGAGACAAAATATTTACAATGGACCAAGCAGAGCTCAAAATAATTTACAAAATCTCTCGATTGAGCTATAAGTAAGACTCGGTCATGGGTTGATGCTGTGTCTACAGATTTTGAAATGCGCTCCACTTAAGTAGAATCAGTTTTAATGATTAGCTGACCAGACGCAACACATCTGACATAAAACATCAAAACCGTCGGCATAAATAGTATTTCCTGCGCCATTATAGACGAGGTAACCGGCTTCTTTTAGTGACCTTTCTGATTATCTGTAAACAATTAGTTTAAAGTGATATTTTTAAGGGTATGTATATATTACAAAAACATGACGACTGAGATGGATTTCAACTTCTGGATATATTGGTAAGCGACGTTTCGATCTAGATACTAAGATCGTTTTCAAGCAATGGTTACACATCTCAAAAGAATATACTTTAAATGGTAAAAGGACAGTCTATAATTTGTTTACAAACTGACATGGCTACGTTAGAATGACACGATGTAACATAATAATGACACGATGTAACAGTCATCGTGTTTTTGTAATATACTCAGCTTCTAAATGCCACTCAAACAAGATATGTATATATTGTCCTTATGGTTTTTGTCAGAATCGTAGTAAATCTTCTATAATAAGATGACTTCGAAAGTTTTTTGAAACCATTTGTAAAATTTGACCAGGTGATGTTGTTGAATTCAATTTTTATTCCCAAGGAAAAGATATAAATTTGCATTACGTTTTAAATGCAACATTGTATCAGATTTGCAACAATTAGCAATGCGAGGAATACTGCCACAGCGTATACTTGATCTAGTCAAACTAATCCAATGGAGAGGTAGTCATTTCCAATCCGAGGGCTCCAGCATTAGGTGATTTCAAAGTTTAAGTGGTTCCACCGAGATGTCGTATGGGGCCACATCCATCTGATTAAGAATCAAGGCTGCAGCTCATCTCAAGTGTCTTATCTCTTGCTGCTTCTATGACATCAAACACACGGCTGTTGACATTGTCGACAATTCTGCACAGTTACTTATCGTGTGATAATATTCCTGTTTATTCTGTTATCAAGTATCGTGAACAGATTAGAGTGTATAACGAAATTGGTTGAACCTATACAACATATTTAGGTAAATTCTTATACTTTAGCACTTCGCGTTATTACTTCAAATAAGGTAATTGATTGATTGATTGATTGATGTTTAACGACGTGCTTAAAGATATTTCACTAATATGACAACGGTGTATTCCAACAGTAAGCAGTGACAGAAATACAAGCAAATAACTGGAAGCCACTTTAAATATTATCTCTAATGGAAAGAAAATGTCCCTTCACTGCTAGTTACGACTGACTTAATATAAGCTCTAAATGCACTTCCCTTGTTAGCCAGAGGGTTTAAATTAGGTAATGAGACTTACCCACACATGCAAGAATTCTGCCATGTAATTACATTTTCAGTTTTTTTACACTCGATGACATTGCCCTGATGAGAAGGCTTCGTTTTTTTTCCTTTGAACTTATACAAAGACAGAACGGACAAGCAGCTCCCAAGGCTTTTAACGGCCGTAACAAATTGTTCCAGTAACAGCTGTTCGCCTTTAGAGCAGGTGCTATCTGGAACGGTATTCAATAAATAAAAAAGAGCAAAAAATAAAAATAAAAAAATACTGTAACTATTTGGACGAATTGATTTCGAGGCGTGGACACAAATCTGAAAAGGGTTCTAATTAAATAGCGGCCAAACTGGTTGGATTAACATTGCCCTACAAGTACATTGATGTATTTCAATAAGCTCGTCGTCCGGGCAATGTCTAAGACACTATGTATCCCCTCCTGCCATGGCCTTCATGCTCATGCGGTGGTTGTGAGGAGGATCCTGTGCCATGGAACTCTCTGAGCTAAGAGGCTTCAGGAGCCGATTTGTTGTGGTGTCCTGTTTTTGTCCTGTTAATGTTTTGTTGTTGTTTTCTATGTTGCCTTCGTCGCTTAGGGTGATATCCTTCTCCAATAGCTCTGGCACGCCCTCATATAAGCGAAATAATATTAACAACGGCGTAAAAACCGAATCAATCAATCAATCATGGCCATGTTAGACATTATGTTATTTAATATTAACGAATAAGATATCAAATGATGTTCACACAAAAATAAGGTATCGTGCGCAAACACACAATGTTAGACTTAGTATAAGGATCAAAAACCTGGAAGGTTTTGAATAAAGTTATTGTTTTCTTTTAATGTGCGCTAGGAACAGCACGTATTATGGTATGGCATGTGTCCGTCCGTACATCTGTCTGTCTGTCCGTCCGTTCGGTTTCTTGTCATCGCTGTGTAGCTATCATTTTTCAACCGATTTTGACCAAACTTAATGACATGGAATTTCCAAGAATAAATTTAACTCTCAGTGGCCTATTCCAAATGTCAATTCACTTTTACTTTATATGGATATATTGCTAAGACTTTCACACAATTATAAAGTACCAAAACCCCTTGACATTTTTTCAGTCGCCTAGGTCAAAGGTCAAATGCCTTGTAAATATAAATAGGTATTTCTTTACATTTTTTTGCTTCCATTAAATCAATCTAGTGGCTATTTTACTGGGAGAAGATCAAGGTCATTATATCTATTTATTGAACAAAACATTGTGAGTGCTCTAGCAACTTTGTCAAACTTTACATAAATTTCTGAAAATGTCTTGAACAATCTAGAATTCCAGGGTTGTAGGTTGAAGGTCAAGGGCATTACAGCTATTTTAAGAAACTGTTTGTTACCACTAAAGCGATTTGATCATGCGCCAAGATTTATGTAAATTCAGGGTCTTGTCTTTTATGAGAATGTTTTGAACAGATTCAACGTTGTAGAACGAAGGTCAAGTTCAATTTAGATTTTTTCTTAAAAACCTGCAACACCCGTTTGACTGTATGTCCACACGTAAAGTAACTGATTTTGACGAGTTTTACTTAACAGTTATAAAGTACAAAAACATGACGACTGAGATGGATTTTCAACTTCTGGATTGGGGTTGATTTGGGGTTGATTTGTAATTTACCCAGCTTCCAAATGCCACTCAAACAAGAGTTATAAAGTACTAAAATATCTAAATTCACTTTTCAGTTGACCAGATCAAAGATTTTAGCCATACACATTTTAAACAATTACTACTATAAATACACGTTGTTATTACTCTGATCACAAGGCTGCCTGTATTTCTTATGAATAACTATCACTGTGGTGTTTTGACAGTAAATAGGCACCACATAGCTGAATTAAGTGTAAGCACCATACATAACCAATGAAACAGAGTTTTGTTTTAATAAACTTTTTAATCTTTAACTCAATGCAGCCTCCTATTGTTACTGAAATAATGAAAATCCTCAACTGGCAATAGGCGTATTGGTAGGAATGTTAGAATGTTTTTTTTATAGCCGTCTTGCAATTAAGTTGAGTGCTACAAGTAAACAACAATAACCGTAGTTCATGCTTGCATATTCTGGTAGTATATCACAGTTTTGTTCAAACACCGCTGAAGATTTCATAATATTGGAAGGGATGCGAGGATACCATTGTTTTAATGATCATTGCGGACACCTTTATTTTTTATTGACTCTTTTTTGTCAAGTTTGTTAATTTGTGGCTTAAGGAATATGCATTATTAAACTGTTACTGATTGCCCACGCCGTCCACCCTTATTATAAAATAGATTATGCTTTGTATTTGATGTACTGAGATAAAATATTGTCCCATTTTTGCTTGAAAAACAAGCCAATCTGTCCATGGAGGATATTCAATAGAGCAAATTTAAGGTTTCGACATAATGCCAATTATTTTCTATTCTTCGAACATGCTTTCTTAATGCAGTTCGACTGTTTTCCGTAAAAAAAAATTAAGAAAATAAATCTCTATTGCACACATTCCTGTAAATTGCTTGAGACGTTTACCTGTATCTGTCATAGAAAAGAGAAAATTATTTTTGTACTCCAGTATTATATAAAAGGAGTAAACTAAGATGTATCCCTCACATCAGTATTTAGCTAAACCATTGTATGTCAAATCAGCGCAGGGATATAGCCTCACCCAAAAGAATATAACAATATATACAGCTTATACAAGGAGATCTTTGGCAAATACCTCACGGTTGTATTGATTTCATATAATTGCAAACCCATGTCTCGGGCAAAGTGCGTTTTGTATTATTTTCAGCTTAACTCGGACTGGCATTTGGTGGATTTATGGTGTCGGTGGAATACTTGGAGCTATAATTAGCGCAATTATAATTAGTGCAAAATAGATATAGACAGTATTGTTTCTTTCATAAGTATTATAGACTCGTTCATAACACGACTCTTATTTAGGTCAAACCTTTCTGTCATTATGAATTGATTTGTATATTGGCATTTTTCAGTGATAGGATTTGAATAAGATCCTCTGATAGTATGCAAGAAAGCAAGGTTCCCAAAGTAAACCCTGTTCTCGAAAACTTGGCTATTAGCTTCAGTACAATCTCCGAAAAGAGTCGATGATCTGAATATTTCAGTCTAGTTCAAACTCCACGCCTGTTTATTTAATCGTTGACATGATGGATCTCGTTTTTGCCTGGACATTTTCAATGCAATGGTTTGAATAAGGTGCCCTGGAAGTAGACAAAATTCAACGACCGATAAGAACGCAAGGTTTCCAAACACTGCTCGTGAAAGCTTTGGCTGACAGCTTCTATTCAACACAGTCTGAGAAAACGAATCCATGGCCTAAATAGTCAAGACAGTCTAGTCCAATCATCACGCCTTTTTTTTAATAAGATGCCTGGAAGTAGACAAGAATTAATGACCGACAAGAGCAGTCCCATAATTGTCTTGGCCACGCTTTTCCCTCCTAATACCCGAAGTGTTAACATTCAATTTGTATGTATGGGCGTCAGCCTCCTGTGCACTGGTGCTGTCTGCGTTAAGAGACATCGGGAAGTAGGTTTGCTGTGGTGTTTTCGTGGTTTTTCGTTCTGTGATTGTACTGTGGGGTTTTCTGAGCTGCCAGTGGGTGGTTTCCATCCTTCATTAGGCTGACACGCCATAATACGCACGGCGTTAAACCCCACCAACTAAATATATTTAAATGTATGAAGCTATCCATTTAGTTTCTTGCAATGACATCTCGTTCGACTGCTGTTCTTTTAACCAAAGGAAAACATTAACAAAAAAGCATATCATTTCAGTGTTGAGTCCTTCTCGAAAACCGTGAAAGTCGAAACAAAGCAGACAAGTATTTTTTTTTACCATTAGTGGCCACTTCCAAAATTTACGGTTTTCGGGATATCACCATCTTTGAATTTTCAAACTGTAGTTTCTTAACTAGAGATTGAGTGAGATTCATCCGGAAAGGCACCCTCGGCCAACAGTCAGACACAGAGTCGCCAGAAGAACATGCAAGGCACTCAACCATCTACATTTCCCATACACTGTACATTTTTCTGTATATTTAAATGCCACAGCAATACGAAAAACATTCGATATCCATTTGTATTTGTTGACACCAGAACAAAAAGGGCAATTTATGTTTTGACTATTCTATTTCAGTTTTGTCGGAAAAAAATTAACCGCCTATGAGCAGCCGTTTTCTCAACTATGTATTTTTGCTAGGGCTTTTGATGCCGTGCATATTGATTGATCAATGAATCGTAGTGGGAAAAAGACAGATGGGAACTGGTATTTATGTACAGAACATACGTCATTATCTCATAACCTTTAATGGACATGCGTAAAACGTTTCAGAATCATACAAAACCAGATGGAATGAAGTTAAACAAATGTTACGTGAGCAAGCAGGACCAATAAAATTGAGACAAACTCAAGTGATCAGTTTGACAGCTTGAGGTTGTCAGCGAATTTCGTTGAATATGTTTGTAATTGTATGCTTACTTCATCACAGCAACCGTACATTTTTCTGATATTTTGTTGTCACTGTATATTAATTTAACTGCTGTTATTGTTTCTTACTGCTGTTATATCATGTGTTATCAACTCATGTAAACTGGGCTCATTGTAGCCTATTTGAGATTAAAGAAACAAAAAAATAAGTAGAAGGTTCTTCACTGTGCACATAATGTTGTTCTAATTACATATCTTTCTGGTCAACCCACTTTAACAGAAACTCTTTGTTCTGATTTCGATTGCTAATCTTAAAATAAATTCCTCTTCAGTAAGCTTAAAAGATCTCACTGTGTTGGTACGCCTTCGATGACTCCATATTTGTTTTCTTTCAGTTAATTGCATACAATCATGTGAGTCCATCTTAACGAAAAGAAGGACACGTTGAGACAATATTTAAAGCTTTGACAACATATCCCAACACATCTATTCCTGTACGGACGGTGTAAAACCAAATATTATTATGCCGTCCATAATGACATCAATAGGGTTTGCAAGTCACGTCTTGTGATGACAGAGATTTTACGAGATTTAGTCCGGTTGTCGGTACAAGCTACTTTTTATAGTTTCTAACATCACGCTGGAAGCTAAACTATGACAATTGTCCTGTTCGGTCCTATGGCAGCACCCAATAGGAAACGAATCATTCTGATTGATGGCTGTTCAGAATGAACCACCAAAGTTGCAAACATGTACCCGGAAGTCAAGTAGAAGCGAACGAGACTAACATGGCCTATACACGGACTCTTCTGCTAAAGAGTGCAGCTGAAGTGAAAGTGTATTTCTTAATGCACTTTTCAGTGTGAAGCGATGGGAGCCAGTTCTTTTTCATTGCCCAGGCGTTACAAACATACTGAACGACAATAATTCGGTTGCATGAGTTTCTGTTGGACTCCTGCGACCATACAGGCCAACAACTTTTTGGATCAAATTTGATCAAAACATGTTACAAACATATTACACATTTAATCACAAACACTTATTATTTATAAAAAATATATGCAGCCTAACTTACACCAAAATATAATTTTATATTTTGTTAAGTTGTTGATGCATGGTTAATTCCTCCTCATGAGCTTACGCCTTTGGAAACTGCTCACGACTTCCAGTTAATATAATGTTTGAGTTAATTCACGATGGTTGTGTGGAAGGCCCCTGTGTCCTGTAGTTCTCTGAACTAAGGGCATCAAGGAGCAGTGGTGTCCTGTTTTGTATCATGTAAAGGTATCGTGACGTCTTCTATGTTGCCACTGTCATTTAAGGTGGTTTTCTCCATCGATTGGGCCCTCTGGCTAAGGGCAGTATATGTTTCCAGATTTTATTCTTACAGTCATATTTAGCACCGAAGGAACATTATCTTTCCAACTGCAAAAACACTTAAGTGACTACATATTTTTGGTTGCGTTAAGAGTCACTGCCTGCTGTTGGAATACAACGCTGTCGTATAAGTAAAATATGCTTCAGCACGGCGTTAAACACCAATTAATCAATCCATCAATTTGGCTGGACCAAAGCTTTTTCTGACTGATTAAACAAATACTGGATTTCGTGAGTTATAACATGACTGGTCGACTGTTATTTACTAACCGTACTAAATTAAAATGTTTTTTCCCAATTTAAATTATCCAATTTTTATAGGCCTATTATGTATCGTAAATAATAGAAATAGTTTTGCCATAGCAGTATTACCGCGTTACGCCCGAAATTTAAACAGTCTTATGACGGAAAAAAATTTGTCAAAAAGAAGTAGTTTTACTCATATGAATAAACAAATTAAGATTTTTGCAATTCAATAACTCTGTCGGTAACAACCCCTATGTAAATATAATCGAACACGTTGACTTTAGAAATATATCCGCTGTTTCGGATCAGGACCTACTCCCCTGATCACAATAAGAGCTCGACAGCGAGTCTAACCTGTATTAAATGGTATATTAAAACTAATTGTAACTAAGTATATGTAAATACAATTATTCAGAGATTTTCTCCCCCAACAAAAGCTGTCATCGTCTGCGTGAAGACTCTAGTGCGCTTGTCCAAAATGCTAGAATTTGTCGTTCAGCCGAGGTTGCGCTGGAATCCCATATCACGTGACCTCAAACGCCGACACGTTTTTCAACAACACAATGCTCATCTTGTATTTTTAAAATGTAGCCAGATCGGTTTGCGTTGGCTTACGATGCAAGATAAATTTTATGTTCATATGTTTCGTCTGTTGTGCATATTTTTCCTGTATCTCTTCATATCTTATATTTGTTCAAAAATTTACATGGGAACATGAATGGAATTCAGCAAAGAATGAAATCGACAAACCTTATCATTGCGAAACATTTTTAAAGTTTTTGTCTGGCTTTACAAATGGAACGAAGCAGACATTTTCACCTTTTCCGAAAACCCAACAGGCCAATCATTCGTGTTTTTATTTTTTGACTAATTTTCCTTGCATCTGGGTGAGCATCAATTTACATTTGTTTTAAAATGCATGCGTTGAACATTGTCTTCGTTGGGGTAGATAACTGTGGAGAGGAGGAGACCTGTTCGTAGCAGCTACATACGAAGCGCGGACAATTGATAATAACTTTTGTTTTATAGATTTAGAATGGTGTTTATAACCTCCCAATCGGTGATAGTCACCTGCCGTGATTTGGTACCTCGTAAAAACGTATGACTTCTCGAGTTTTGTCTCGGTACCAAAAATGATGCCGGACGCGTCTGATGCGAAAAGTAGCACATCTACGTCGTTCTTAAATCCATAAATTAGTTAATGAAAATCAATAAGAGAATAGGAATATATTTT
>JAVFBZ010133948.1:4870-23352 GCA_032466195.1 Katharina tunicata
TAGAGACCACGTCCTCGTTTTGTCACGTAAATGCAATATTCACAATTGAGGACTCAGACTTCCTGAATTCCACAGCCTCTCCCTCGTTTCATCTGACCGCAGTATAAAGTGCAAAAGGCCGAGAAGTGAATTTATCAGACAGGTGTAGTTCATGTTGTTATAGCTCGCACGGTCGATGGTGTTCAAAAGTGAGATAAGGATTGGAGAGACTGCTCTCTGGTTAATCAAATCCTTAAATTTTATCGAAATTTCAGCCATCAATATCAGCGTCCTTGGATGTCAGAAAGCAGAGCTAACACTTACATTTGAGGTCACGGTGATTATATTTTTTAGTGAAAAAGGCCAAACAAATGTTGGTGTTTGCGCAACAAAGAGCATGGAAGAATAAGTATATCCTTGGACAATCGTTGTATTTCCTTGCATGTATTCATGGTTATAGGAAGGAGATAGAGATGTCGAATTCTAAGCTCGTATGTGTCAGCGCGTCGTATATATTCGAACGATTTCCGTCTAGCTATTTCCAAATAATCAGAGATAGTAAGAGAAGCAACTTTTGACAAACAAAATGTTTTTTGAATAACTTTTAAATAGGTCTTTTAAGTCAGCTTTTTCTACGGATCTTCAATTCCAATTAAAGCACTTTATTAAACCCTACATACATCCTCAAGGGGATGCACAGATCCTTCATGAACATTTAACCATAATTTATATCAAGGAAAAAAATATCCGGGAATCCATTAATTATGTGATTGTGTCTACCCATTCAGACTCTTAAATATTAAAGTCACATACGCACTCAAAATTAGGATTTTTCAACTAATTCCGCTTGCCTTGATGTTTGCAAGATTTGATGTTCAAAAATTAAAACAGTCACGTTAAAATAAAAATTATTCATTGGGTACAAATCTTGTACGGACGAGGAGAAATCTAGCAGTTATTCGAATTTAACGTAAAGTGGGCTGGCCATATTTTCTCAGAATGACTTTGATCCAGCCGCGGTGAATGACCTTGGTTGTAACGAGCCAACATTTTGAACCTTACAAGGGGTGTGGCGAACACGGTTGACTAGAAGTGACATCGGTACATCAAAGTGTGTCTGACCTGTGACAGCAGATTGACACATTTCAAATTAAAACTTTTGGCAGAATTTTCAGAATTTTTTACTTTTACCAGAATTTTAAGTTACCTTTACCTTCAAATCTAGAGGTAGAATTAACGGAATACCTCTAACTTTTACTTTTTGATGAAAATATATATAATGCATGTGATTCTGTGAAAACCCAAAAAACAGAATATTTGGGTGCGTATGTCACTTTAACTGGTCCTCTTGTTCACCTAGCAGGAGTTGTGTGCTGTTCATAGCGATTAAGTTAATTGCTAATTTTGTGGTTCTGTTTCGGGATTTTATCTGGGATTTTTTCTACCTTTTCCAGACAAACAAGCAAATTGAATCGGCCATATGACAACTTTTGTTCACTGTTTGATTTTAAATCAGTTTGGAGTAAAATTTAGACAATTCATTCACCGGCGCATTTTTTGTGTGGAAATAGTACTACAACGACAACAAGGATGGGTTGTCGTTACATTAGTGTTCGTATTCTTCTTAATCTAGAGAATGGTACGCGTCTGTTTAGTATGTGTGCCAACCTAGTTTAAAGTCAGATACGCACTCAAATATTCTGTATTTTGGGTTTTCACAGAATCACATTAACTATATACATTTTCATCAAAAAGTAAAAGTTAGAGGTATTCCGTTAATTCTACCCCCAAAGTTGAAGGTAGAGGTAGTTTAAAAGCCTGATAAAGATATAAAACAAAAAATGAAATTCTGCCAGAAATTTTAATTGGAAATGTGCCAATCGGCTGTCACATCTCAGACACACTTTGATGTACCGACGTCATTCCGAGTCAACCGTGTTAGCCACATCCCTTACAAGGTTCATAATGTTGGCTCATTACAAACAAGGCCATTCACCGCGGCTGGATCAAAGTATTTTTGAGCAAATATGGCCGTTAAATTCGAATAACTGCTAGATTTCTCCTGGTCCGTACAAGCTTTGTACCCAATGGATAATTTTTATTTTAACGTGACTGTTTTAATTTCTGAACAAACAACAAATCTTGTAAAAAATCAAGGCAAACGGAATTAGTTGAAAAATCCACATTTTGGGTGCGTATGTGACTTTAATAAAGATAGCACTGATAGTTTTTAGATCTGCTCCGGAAAAACCCAAAGTTCTAATTTGTATCCATTTTGATAAAAAAAAAAATTGGTGAATCCTTAATAGCAACTAAAGTTGATGGTGGATGTGTCCACCAAGTGTTATCAAGACAGGACTGCTACTTTTTTAGTTCTGCTCCGGAAACGAATTCCACAACAAATTTGGATTCATTTTTATAATCAAAATATTTATGAATACTTAAAGGTGAAAGACACAATTAGGGTTGCTGGTGCTTGCGTCTATCAAGTTTCATAAATATTGGACTTTTAATTTTCAAGTTCTGCTCCGGAAAGAGATTGGGGACGGACGTACGCTAGTCATATCGCAATAGGACCGATTTACATTGGGCGTTTATAAATGATTATCGCCTTTTAATTACATTTATTATATGACTTGATGTTAACATTATTTTTTCTGATCATTCATTGGCTGAAATGTATCCCGTGATCAATATCTGGCCTGTAGTATGGACTCGAAGTGTACACATCTTGATGTTAACCTGATTGACAAATTTCAACAAAAAACCGACGACTATTCCGATTTCTTCTTTGATTTCAGCTGTGTTAAAGATATCATATATGGAAGCTCATTGCGGCCATCGAGTTGTCGACGTCGACAACTCGAGATTTAAGCTAGAAAATATCGGGTTGTTTATGTCTCATTCATTTGAAATGTACATAATTATGTTTAAAAGGTGAATTTCAACAATGTTTGGGGAGGCGAAGTGTTCAATAGTTGCTATTAAAATTGTATGTTTAATATATATTTTTGTAAAGAGTAATATATATATATTTGTTTGGATAAATGTAGAGAAAGATATATATATATATATATACACAAAAATATATATACCCGGTGGAGGCAAGCAAGCTTTTCTTTCTTTACATTTATACAAAAATATATATATATGTGTGTGTAAGATTTGTTTCTATTTGTTGTAATTCCTTATACGAGGATTTTGATTCATTTGCAAGATATTTGTTATTTGTTTACTACACGAACTCAAATATATTTATTGCAAAAATGCATTATATTTCATCTATTGAAATAAGTAATGTAAGGGTATTCTGTCTCTTATTGGCGTTTTGTACAATAAATAAATATATAATACACCTTCTGATTTTGAGTTACAAACACCACACAAACATACACATTCTTTGGTTGCATTATTAATTTTCAAAGAATTCAATTTGGTAACACATAATTTAAAACGCTTCATGAACAAATATAAAAATATTGGCAAAAAATATATGGATATTTAGACTGCAAAAGCAGAATTTTAGAGCGCATAATACAATTGTACAATAAATATATCAATTAGTTGACGTAAACGTCAAATTTTAAAACATACATAATTTTAGGCAAACATATTAAAGTTTTTAAAACAAATACAATTTGCCCCTGCAGGGATTTTTGATCCTTTGTAGCAGGGGCAAACGGTGAAATCGGATCTTTGTGCCACGTTTAAGAAACTAACAACTCTTTGATGTTTGGTGCGAGGAGCGTATTGTGAAAGCGGAACATTGTATCAAGCCTTAGAAACTAACAAAATAAAGAACCCTAGCTAGGTTAAAATTCACATGACACGAAAATGTGAGTGACAGCAATGAAAACTACATTTTATATGTAGATTTCACAAGGAAAAAAAAACGGAAACTAACAAGTCGAGATTGTAGTTCAAGTATCGAGTTGTCGAGTTGTCGACGTCGACTACTCGATGGCCGCAATGAGCTTCCATAATCATCTGCATCGATCTTGAATGTCAAAAACACTGATTGGTTACTCAAATATCAGCTGATCAGGTATGCTAATTTAATGATCGTCATATAATAAATCAGTTCAGTTCGGTCTATACAGTAGTAGCCAAGTAGACCTCAGCCTCTGGCTATATCAACTTCTGTGGGTCTGTATAACCCTGTATAAACCTCATCAAAAAGGCATAACTGTATAAAGTGTGATAGGGCCAAAGGCGTCCGCACATTAAATATAAGAAAAATCGTACCATTTTTGAAGGCGTTAATAAAGTCTACATTAGTAAACCTTCTTTCTTTGTTGGTTTATTACGAACGCAAGGAAAATCTATCTTTAAAGGGATGGGCAGCTAAAGATTTAACTGTTAACAGATACAAAATAGTTACTATTAAGGTTTCCGTTGCAATAAACCTGCAGCCTTGTGTAGGATGTGATGCAACGGCGGGAAAATGTATTATGTACAACCAACTATTCAGGCTGACAGTGCCGCCATAGTGGCATTTCCACGACGTCATTGGGATATGGCTCTCCAGTCAGGGCTGTAAAAATCCGGGAAATCGAATGTCTATGGAGACGTGAAAAATCAGCCAGTAGCAAATTTGCGGCCTCAGGTTGAGAGCATTTTAAAAAATATATTGTCATGGTGAAAACACTGCATGTAAATATTATTATAGCACGCTTTAAATAAAAATTCACGATCTTTGGTATATTCTCCAATTTAATAAGGCAGAAGGGATAGTACAGTTCTAGCCTTTTAAAGACAGGCCATAGGCTACTTCTGTTGCCAGTTCGTTTAAGAGAGAGGATAGTAATATAGTTCCAAGTTGTGTGAATTTGTACCGTATTTGTTGGTCTTCTGACTCACAGTAGGGTTATCCCTTTCGTACGTGTTAAATAAAACGGAACTTAACTCTTTATGTTGACTAAAATTGTATTCAATAATTGATATAAATCTGGTCTTCTAGTTATCTGTACTCTGTTAAAGCCGCAACGTCAGTGTCAACAATAATAAAATTGATTGTCCAGTTGAAAAGATTTATGTCAATTATCGCATCAGTCCCAACCCTGGATGGCTGACAACACAGTTTTAATCGACTTATGTTGGTTAACCTAAATACATTAAACACGCAAATTAACACATTGATATATGAAGCCGTTGTATATATATGAAATAAAGTAAAAAAAAAACATAACTGGAAAGGTATCCTGCAGAGGTGCCAACCGCCTATATAGATGGATGAGAAAGGGTATGGGCGAGTTTGTCCGTGGACGAGTTAACCGGACACCCTACCACCGAACATGTAGGTATACTTGCGACATTCTGCATACCCCAAGGCATTCCTTGGATATAAAGCTATCACAGGATTCAACGTAACAAGGCAATAGACGATTAAATCCGACAAAATTGCACACAAATTTAGCTCACTCCTTTTCTCGCATATATGATCTGTGTATTCATATTGAAGTACTTCTTTTCCTGCGCATTCAACTTGTAACGTAGCCTATATCTGTGTCATCTCTACAATACATTACCGTTGAAATAACTTTTAAAACTGGGAATATAAGAGCTTTGCTTTCATATACATGGAAATAAAAAATATGTCCGCTTTCGTTGTCGATGTCCGCGTTTTGTATTACTTCGTATTAAAAAATGCCTCAGTCATTCAATTTATTGAACATTTTATTTTATAAGCGAAATGTGCTATGTGCTGTACGTTGCCTTTCAAATCTGTTGTAACAAACGGTATTACAATTGCAACATACAAGTCACCTTTAAGTTTTGTCATTTCGTTACCGTGTGTCTCTTCGTTTAAGCGTTTCGATCCAAAATAACGGGTGAGTTCGAATCGATCTGCATCAGGTTAAGCAAGAATGCTCAGATATCCCTTAATATGCGTATTTAGCGTGGTAAAGTGTACTCTTATCCCATTCAATCTTTAAGAACTCAGAAAAGCCATAAATTCATTAAAAAACGACAAACGTGCTAGAAATATCATATATTTAGATATATTAAAGTAAAGTAAACATATACTTTACATAGTGAACTCACTAAAGTGTTTAAAGTGTTAATATAACACAGTCACACAAAATTACGAACTACAGAATCGCCAGTTGTAAGAGTTATAACGATTTTTCTTCACAAGTAATAGTTAACAAACAATTATTTTTGCTAAACATAAATCCACTAGTGCTCTGGCTACTAAAGGTTAACCGCGGGCTCAGAAATAAAAGGATAAATTCAAAGTTACTATTTTAATCTATGAACGAACTTTGCCTTCGTTATAACTTTAGGCCATAGGATGTAACATTACACGCACTCCTTATTTTCCAATCATCGACACCTCTCCTCTCGCGCCTCGAATGCGTCATATAAGTCGGGGCTTTCTCGTTGTATTTCACATTTACAAGGGAGTTTCAAGATAATCGTAAAGTTACTTTCAAGCCGAGGACACCTCTTCACAAAATTTATTATGAAATCTGGACTAAATCAACACGTCGGTATAAGTTTTTTTTATGTTTGATCAAAATCAAGACGTGAGGTCGCATCTTGTTTGAAGCTGAGCGAGATCTACGTATAGGTCCTCTTTTACAGCCTATCACAACAGCTGTGCGGAATCTCGCCGGACAAAGCCTGGTAAAGTTTTGTAGCAGTTTTCAA
The DNA here is from genome assembly GCA_032466195.1 of Katharina tunicata. NCBI lineage: Eukaryota > Metazoa > Mollusca > Polyplacophora > Chitonida > Mopaliidae > Katharina > Katharina tunicata. Next base: position 11,504 of record JAVFBZ010133948.1, read on the forward strand.
AATGTCTAGCCATTTTGTGCTCGCTAATGCCGCGACTAAGCTTGCCATGCCTTCCATAGGCCTTGGGACCTACATGCTGAAAGGTAATGACGGTCGAAAAGCCATAGACTCGGCTTTATATCACGGCTATCGATATTTGGACACGGCTACGCGGTATGGAAACGAGCACGATATTGGGGAAGTTGTAAAAGCAAGAATAGAATCGGGTCACATAAAGCGGAACGGACTTTTCATAACGACCAAAGTGCCCTCTGTGTACCTCGCAAGAAAAGATGTAAGGAATTGTTTAGAAGCTTCCCTTGAAAAACTGCAAACAAGTTATGTGGATTTGTTTCTTATTCACTACCCGTGGGGTACCAAAAACCGAGGAGATGGTGAAACGCAGCCCGTGGATGAAAAGGGCAACAGGGAGCTCCAAGAGTATGACTTAAACGAAACCTGGGCGACTATGGAAGAGTTGGTGGGCGAAGGAAAGGCGTCTGCTATCGGTGTATCAAACTTTTCTGCTCGTTTAATTGACAATATATGGGAGAAAGCTACAATTAAACCAGCAAATTTACAGTGCGAGTGCCATGTGTATTTAAACCAAGCCGATCTGTTGAACTATTGTAATTCTCGGAATATTGTCATGACCGCTTATGCGCCTTTCGGGGCCCCGTTATACCCCAACAGGGCCTCTGGAACGCCATTGCCTCTTGAAGACGAAACTGTGAAAAATATTGCAACAAAATATCACAAATCTCCGGGACAAGTGCTTTTAAGGCATTTAATTCAAAGAAATATTGCCGTTATCCCAAAGAGTGAAACAGAAAATCGCTTAAAAGAAAACATTGATATCTTTGATTTCAATTTAGGAGACGATGATATGAAAATGATGAATAACATGGACAGAAAATTGAAATTTTTCAGATTTGATTGGGCAAAAGCACACCCATTGTATAAGGAAGGCGAGGACTTCTGACCGTCCTGTGTATCGAGTTAAGGCAATTGGACACTGGGCAGGCGAGAGCAGCATTATGACAATCACAAGCATCCAATTGGCAAAATAAGGAGGACTTCTGTAGGTCATGCATATGAATTAACTGGAAACAAAAGAAGGATTGCGAAAAATCCCATGTTGTGTGCCAAATTGACAAAATTCAGAGGACTTCTCAGTCCCTTGTACACAGTTAATTTCATGTATAGACACAATAGGGTAAATCTGTATCGGCTTTGGTAAACCATTTAGGACTCTAAAATTGGCAGAAGAGGGGACTGTCTTAAGTTTGTATCAAGTTTGAAAAGGTGGAGGCCATCTGAGCTCCTAGTCTGTCAAGTTTGCATGTGTTCAGGTGTGTCAGAGTCACTTCCGTTTGACAGATCTGAAACTCTCCTAGAATTAAAATAAAAATGGCCATTGAACTGGTCTAATTTAGTCAGTGTCCTGTCCTCTGGACTTATGTCCACTGCAAATATGTTCACTTGTTTGATTGGGATTTTACGCCGTACGCAATTGTGTTCATGTCAGCCAGAACTACTGTTTGAGTATAAAATGTGTTAGGTATGTTAGATAGGGTTGAATACCTGTTGTGATTTAGTGTTAACATGTGAAAATGCATGCTTATGGTTATAAATGTCAACAACAAAAATATATATGCAGATTTCACAGTTGAATTCTCTGACTCAACCACAAACGAAGCAATAAATCTAGATGTATTTTAATGGGGGTTTGGTCATTTGTTTGATTTTGTTTTTTTCAACCGTACTTAATTTCACTCAAATGAAAACGTGTCACTTTATGGGTGAAGGAAACTGCCATCAACTGCTCTTACGAAATGAAAAGATAACAAAGCAGATTTACTGGACAAAGAACCTGACACCATAAACAAATCAGATTCCAGAAATAGCTCAGAGAGCACCAGGCCAGTGACCACACAGAAAGCAACCACTTAACCTCTGGATACTTTTAGGGTTTTCAAATCAGTAGTTCTAAAAATCAGTTTCGGGTAATGTAGAATAACGGAAACGCAGAACAGGGAAGTTTATTAGCATAGGTGGTTCCCTATACCAACATGACCTCCCTCTTCAGGCTTTACTTTATTCTTAATCTGGGGTTTTATTTAAAATAATATTTAACTCAATTCACTTGATGCAAATAGAAGTCTTCTTTTGTGCATTTGATTCTTTTTTATTTTATTACAAAAAGAAATCCATTATTTAATAAACAGAAAATACATGTATTTGAATAAATTATACATCGATATTGCACATGCATTTTGAATTTTGCTTTTTTTCCTGTTTTTCACTATACTCAAACGTGCTGAACATAGTGTACATATACTTATATAGACTTTAGTTTTTCATCTCCTAAGAAAAAGGAGGGAGTATATATCATCTCACGTATATCAGGGAATAGGAGACATGGTCCATCCACAACACAGACCAACTCTCTCAACTCTCTTTTTTGTACATTATTGTTTGTCTTAATTGTTTCACAATCTTCAAGGATTTCCCTTAAGTAATGACAGCACCAGCAAAACCAAAGTGAAAACTGAAATCGCCTGAGCTAATTCTGTGTTTGTAATGAACTTAGGTCTATAAAGGCGCATAGCCTTGAGCGAAAATGAGTGTAACCATGGTGATATATACAGTGATCATAAACATTTTCACTTGATTATTACTACATTGTTATGATATGAACTAGAAAAGTTTTACCTTAATATTTTAACAGACAACAGAATGATTTGATTTCCAAAGTATGTAAAATTTGTTATAAGGGTTTATATGAAATAGAACAACTGCATCTGTGAAACGTCTCAAAGCTTTTGTAAAGCCATTGTAATTACATGTAGTTTTCATACATGTACACTGTATGTGTGTAGTATGTCCTGGCTAGAAAATTCAGTTTTATGTTTGTACCCTGGGTTAGAACACTCAGGCTTCTGGTATACTCAGGTTCTAGTGTACTCAATTTAATGGAAACCGTAGATTACTTTAGGTCTTCTGGTTTCACTTTATACAGTCACATTCTACATTTTCTATATGGACACATTTATCAGACTTTTGTGGCAAAAGTTGGAAGTGCTCTGATGTACTCGTCAATTTTCTGCTTAAACAGTTCACTTTCTATTGGCTGCCCTAAAGCACACAAAGGGTTCTTCACAACATACTCCACATATATCTACAACAGAGGAACAAAGAATTCATTTTAGTTACTTATTTGAACTCATGGTACAGTTAAGACCATTTTAGTTTTAACATTAACACAGTGGTAAACTTTCCAGATTTTGGAGCCTTTAAGTTATTTTATGCTTAATTTTGTGAAATACCCTAAATGCTCAACAAATTCGACCTCCATGGACACATGTTTCAAGTCATTTATTGAAGGTATTAATGTGAGATTGGAATTAAAACTTATATTTTCTTTTAGCTTAAAGTATGAACTTCTTAAAAATTTCAACAGTGTGCTTCTACACTTATTAACCTTTGCACAAAATGCAGTTTTATAAGTCGTAAATGGGGTTGAATTTGTTGAGCATTTAGGGTAAACCCTGGCACAAAATGGGCAAAAAGGTCTCCACACCCTGTACATATGTTGAAGCAAGGTTGCCCTTTAACCAGTTAACCCCAGTTGGATCAGGTTAGGTCTGGTTAGAAAACTACAGGTAACACTTGATTTTTTTAGTTGATAGTGAATTTTAATTTTGTCATTACAGTATCATCAGTATGTATACTTACAGTACTGAACATTTGATGAAGGACATCTCGGCAGTTGCCAGCATTAATATCTGTGTTCAAGGCGAACTTTAATCCACTGGGTGTCTCATAAAAATGTAGTTTATATTGACTTGTTCTCAGATTCATGAAGCCATCTTTCCTATGACAGCAGTTAAGGTAATCAGTATAGTCAGGTTGTCATGACAGCACATGAGTCTATAACTGTTAAAATGAGTCCCCAAGTCTCACTGTTAGTGAAATTAGATTAGATTGGTTGATTGATTTGGGTTTTAGGCCATAATTAAGTTTATTTCACTCATAAGACAGTGTGTCAGCCCAATGGATGAAGAACCACCATAAAAGACGCTGGCAACACATCACAAAATATTTACAAAATACCACAACATATCCTGTGTCCCTTAGCTCAGAGAGCACCAGGCCACAGGAGACCCCCACAGTCCCACTCGCTACTGAAATGATAATAACATCTCTCTTTAAGCATGAGGGTGGGTGCCAGCCCAGTTTGCCAACATTCCATACACATTTGTCCAATAAATCAGTGTTTCTTCTCATCAGTTTCCCTTTTTTTCATAACGTTCAACACTTCTACCATATAATGTTTCTTCTTGGTGTATAAGCTGCAATAGCTTCAATGTGCTGGGGGCCTTGTTGTCATGGAGAAAGACTAGATGCCTTATAGACAATTAAATACATGGAAACAGCCAAAAAAATGTATTCACATTCGTACATTTTTCCGTATTCGTGTATATGGAAATGTGGCTTTACTCATTTGACTAGGCAGCCTAAAGAGTTAAGGAAACCACCACCAAAGACATGGCAACTAACAACAAGACATAACAACAATTAGTGCATCAAAGCACCGCAAGCTCCCAAAAACCACCCACCATTTACAGATTATGTACGATATGCAACCTGCTCAGCTACCCCTACGCATTTTTCAGAGAGCTGGGTTTGTTTGTTTGCTAACAAGTTAATGTTCTACATGTTGTACGCTGGGTCAATTTACTCATATGCCTTTGCAACAGCTTAATTGGTGAGGGATTTGTTTGTTTGATGAGAGTTTTACGCCTAACTTAAAGTTATTTCCCAATAAGAAAACCACTCTCACTGGTACCAGACATTCAGACAAAGACACCACAGGATACGTACACATTCTAAAGGACACAAACAGGGCGCCACATAAAATCATCTTCTGGATGCCCCTTAGTACAAGGGCACAGGAACCTCTCACCCAACCACCTGCAAATTGGTGATGGAAACAATCCTTGATTTTACTACTACAAACAATTACCAAAAAATAACAATCACAAGATGCAAAAAAAGTTTTGTGTCATGACAGCCCTTAGCTCAGAAGAGTACAGGATGATCTGGCCCACAAACCACCCCTCATTAAGCTGGTAAAAGGATACATATCAAGGGGTGAAATTCGATTAACAAAAGATTTGATAGAGAAGATCATTCCATACATCAGTTTGTACTCCTGAAAGTAAACAAAAGACAGTTAACATAGCTTAACAGAAAAGTCTTAAATTCTTTAATAATTGGACACACAATGGAAGCCCTTTCAAATGTGATATAAAATGGACGCTGTTGGGCTATGCTGACAAATAATACAGTGAACAGGCGGAACTAGCTGCACAACAGTCAGATTAGAAAAAAAATTGCTGCAGATATTAGGACACGAGGTCAGAAATTAGTGAACATTTACATGTCACTCAGTAGTTAGCCCCATAAACTGGACCTTGTGTTAGTATGCAACAAGGTCCCAGCTGAAACAGAAAAAAATGCGAATAGCTCTGGTCAAAGACTCGAAGCAATCCTCACAAATTGTAAAAGTACAGCCGTTGAAATGAAGTTTAAAAAATGCTACTTATCATGCACACACAAATACTTAAGTAAAGCCTTCCTTCGCCATTCAAATTGTTATCCTCGCCAGCCGACAGTTCAATTTTAACTCGCCCATGTTTGTCTTGATTCAAATGCTGAAGATGCATTGTGGGGGAGTGGATAAGGCTACAACATTTGTTTGCCTGACTGTTCTAGTCTAATCCCCTTCACTCGCGACATTAGAATGGAGCAAATATAGCGGAGATAAAATTGAAGTCATATGGCGAGGATAAAAGAGACGTACATCTTGTTTGAATGGTAAAGCTTTACTAAAATATTTGCACATGCATGGTATAGTAGCACTATTATCATCTTTATTTCCAAGGCCCTACTTTCACAAAATGCGAGGATTGCTTCAACCAGAGCTATTCACAATTTTTGGAGCAGGGCCTGGTTGCATAGAATTTACAGGTCCTGTTTACAGGGTTAATCATCAATATGTAGTATAATATGGGGCAGTTTTGCATTGAAAGTGTGGCAGTTTGGTCTAAAAGTTTGCCCCGACATGTTAAATTGGGGCCGTTTTGTCTCATATCATTGCTGGCCGTTTTGTCGTGATCCGATTCAGTAATACCACTGGCACAGATTGAGAAAGGCGGGGTTTACGCCTAAACCCCAATGAATAAGCTTTCCGATAGGTTTACAACAACAACAAAACAAGTGTCCAATTTCTCGAAAGTTCATTAGTTTTCAGGTGAATGATAATGACATTGTTTTGCACCTCATCTTTACTCATCCCTGAGTGCTTTTTCCGGTTCCATTCCTTGTAATAAAGACACGTGCCATTTCTGTCAAAAATATATAGATTGAAAATTGTCATTTTGACAAATTTTCAGCATCCCCACTCAACCGGAAGATGGACCCGTTTACTCCTCAATAAAGAGAGTTCCTCCACGTTTGGAAAAAATGATTTATTTGAAAAACAATTTAACTTGTGCTTAAATTCCAGCAGTAAGTTTTATTTCGATTGTAAAGTTGGAATATGAGTTTACCAATCAAGTATGTGAATAATTTACAATGAGAGCAATGATTCCTCTTGGCGTATTTATATATTTACCGGAAGTTCAACTGACAACTTGCCCATTCACGCATACTCAAAAGCGTGTGGCGGTGTTTGAAAACTTATGATTTTCGTCGGTAAGAAATTTATTTTTAGTTGTCACCCCTCTGACCATTTAAATTCTGCATTAACCTCACTGTCGTACTCTGTTTTAACTCTCCTGTGTCGGAGGGCAAGATAAAGCAACACCACAATGTAAACGAAGACCCAAGAAAAATACGTTTTCTTGCAGGCCTTTCCCACTGTGAAGTGGCCTTGAGATGACTACTTAGGAATTCTTGTACATTCTGACAGACAAATTATCAGCTTATTGCTTGGAGTAATTTTGGCGATGATATGTATTAAGTAAACTCTAGATATCGTCTTACCAGCCGCCTATTCATGTTCTAGTGTGTACATATGTCAATATTAAAACGATATAACTTCATATCTTTGCCCTGTAAGGCTTTTTTTTCTGGTCTGTTCAATTACCCAAATGCTAGTGTTACTAGCCAAATAAAGCCCTCATGTAACACATAATTCATACCATAGTAAATATGGCTGTGTCATGTGAATAAACCAGAAATAATGCGGTGAAAATTCAGTCCAGCTATGTTCAAATTCTACTCCTTTGACTTTGTATGTATATCACAGCTTGTGTTGAAAAGGAAAATACTGGCATTCCTTTCACTTTTTAGAGAGAGTCCGTTTCACTGTAGTGTGTATAGGTTTGAATCCCCTGTCCACCTTTTGTAAATAAGTGAAATTTCCTGGTGGTGGCGGAGATCTTAGGGTGGGTTTTACAAAGTTTTTTCCTCGTTTTTTTTTACCATACATAGGAAAAGTTGTCATATATGTTAAATACCCTTCAGTAAAAGGCCAATACAATGCATGTAAATAAATAAGTTAATAGCAAATCAAACCCAATACTGCCAATAGCAATGATTGTAATAGTTGTCACCAGCTGGGAGTTTCACTCAAAGTTTATCTTCTTTACCAAAACATGATGACTAAGATGGATTTTCAACTTCTGGGTATATTTAGATATAACATAAGACATTTACATATTACAGACAATATACCCAGAAGTTGAAAATCCATCTTAGTCATCAAGAAAATCCATATCTTAGTCGTCAAATGACTCGTCATGTTTCTAAATGCTGCTTATAAACAAGATATACCTTCTTTACATACATGTATCTCCTAAAGTCAATCATTCTTATAAACGAGGTGAGACAAATAAGATGTATTTTTCTTTTTTTTTAATGCAGAATCAGAAATCCTTTCAGAAGACAAACATTGAAAAAGGGAAGCAATTGTGATGAATCTTGTGATTAACTGTTGAATTTCCGTTGTGAAGAAAAATAATACTCATGGACAATTTTATCAAACTAAGCTTCGAAATTTTTGAAAATGTTTTTTTGAGTTTAACATGTGAATTACATCCGAAAAAATGTACTTAATATAAAGGAAACCACTAAGTCTCATAAAAAGGTATCAAGAAACATGGAAGAACATTTCCCATCTGAATCATTGATGCATGGTGACAATGGACTTGAAAACATGGGCAGAGATATTCCTGGACAGAGGTTTGAGGAAGGTGCAATAAGTGGATTATCCCCCTTGTTACAGATCAGTGATAATCAGTTTTCACCACCAGAGGGGGCTTCTCTTGTTCAAAATAGTGCAGCAAGTCCTATATTAAGAAGAAGTCAAAATAATTCTCAAGCAGACGGCAGCCGAAGCAAAAACATGGAGCAGGTTTTATTTACACCAATCAAAATGCTCGATTTTAACGATATGGATGATGGGGAAAACAATAGAAGAGCTCTGCCAGCTAGTTTGTCAAAATCATCAACGCCAAATCCTAAATCAGCAAAGAAATTGATGGGGGTTATCTCCCCTGATAGGGCAATAGTGTTATCTGTCAATGAAATCGAAGCCAGTCCAATCTTAGGTGATGATTATATGGAAAGAGATATGGAACGAGAAGTTGAACATCGACTGATGGAAGCGGGACGTTTGGGAGAAGAATCTCCATCTGATCGTGGGTCACGTGAAAGGTCCCCTGTAATTGATGGAGCAGAACATGAAGACACGCTCCAGAACAGATTCCAACAGATGCAACCCCGAGTAGGTCGCCAAGACAATCGTGGAAGGAGTGGTCAAAAACAGATCACGATTCCGTCACAGAATTCAGAGGGTGGTGTACAATCTCAAATGTACCCAGTTCGTGTTGGCCCAAACCATAGAAATGACAGTTTGGTAAACTATAAAATATCACGACCTTCATGTCCACAAGGGCAGTCACAAAATGACATTGACAATGCGCTGGCTTTTCAAGTACCTAGAAACCCACAAGTCTCTGTGCCAAATAAGCAGTTCTATCAACAAACCCAGTCTTCTGTAACAAATAGAGATAACCAGCTACATGTAAGTTCAAATCCTGCGCTGGAAAGGCCGGTAGGATTTCCAAATACACTTTATGCAAAGGGAAGTAACTTCTTTCCTCCAAATTTTTCCAATTATGGTTCACAACTAGGTGCACTCCCCTTACATAATGTGAACCAGTCAGCTCTTTCCGATAAAGATGCAGCCAGTAGACATTCGATGAGTGTTAAAAGTTATGATATGCCAGAGGCCTCTCATTTCACCGGCCTGTTACCAGATGAATCAACGAACAGCTACCTCACACACCCATTGCCTGGAGAGTTCATTTCTTTGGTAAGATATAACGTTTAACATGTTTATTTTCAATTTAATTATAAATCTATTTTGAAAGTGCTATATTACTTTTATTAGGGTCAGAATTTGGGGAAAATCTCCACCAGTCTGTTGGACTGGCGATCTAAAAAATTTACCAGTTCGTCAAACGGAAAGCAATTATTACTAACTAAATCAGAAATATTAGTGTGGCATATTTTCCACACTTTCAACAAGTCAAAGATAAAATAATTTTAAGGCTAAATATACTTAAATATATATAGGCTACAATTATATTATTTAAGTAAGGTGGATGAAAGGAAAAATAAATATTTTTTAAAGTAACATACGCACTCAAAAGTTCTGAATTTTGCACTTTCACAGAATCTCATGAAAAATTTATATTTTTCTCACGAAGTACAATTTAGAGGCTTTCCAATAATTCCAACATCAAATTTGTAGGTTGAAAAACTAAAAACTGAATTTTCTGTCAGAATTTTTAATTGGAAATGTGTCAGTCTGTTGTCACAGCTCAGACACACTCTGATGTACCGACTTCACTCCTAGTCAACCGTGTTAGCCAGACCCCTTACAAGGTTCAAAATGTTGGTTCGTTACAAACAAGGTCATTCACCGTGGCTGGATCAAAGTTATTCTGAGCAAATATGGCCATCCCTCCTAACGTTAAATTCAAATAACTGCTGTATTTCTCCTGGTCTGTACAAGCTTTGTACCCAGTGAATAATTTTTATTTATCGTGACTGTTTTAATTTCAAATCAAATCGTGTAAAAATCAAGGCAAACAGAATTAGTTGAAAACTCAAAATTTTGGGTGCGAATGTGACTTTAACTTTCATGGTAAATTAATTTAATTTATTAAATTTAAAAGCAGCGGGTTATTTTGTTGTCAAAACCTAAGCGATTGTTTTTTTCTGTCCCACTAAACATGTTACAAGTTTGAAAAATAACTATGTTTCTTTAACCTTAGTCTGACATCGGCGTGAACTGTCGCGGTTTTACATAGCTACCACATGCTCAACAAAGAAATTCTTGTGTCTGTGTCTGTTATTTAATATGACACGAAAGTGTGTGTCGCACATGGCTAGAAAATATAACTTACCAGGCAATAAAAAGCATGATTGCCAATACTTTTCGTTCACTCCTCCCCTTTCCATCTCTCTGATTACACTTCCAATTGTAATCATGTTTTGCTTTTTAAAGTAATTTTCTTTATGACATAAACCATACATTTTAATTTTCTTTTCTGGTTTTAGGTTATTCAAAATGAACATAATCTTCTTGAAGTCAGAAGCAAATACCGCATCGTATATATTTGCTAAAATTTGACTTTATTTTAATTTCAGCCACCACCATCTCAGCCTTCATTGACAGGAGAGTCACTACATAACCTCCAATCAGAGAAGGATATGGATGAAGTTTGGGGTCACCTCAGAAAGGTCATCAAACAAGGCCAAGCTCTTGTGGGTAAGGTGCTAACCAGCATTTGAGTCTTTAGAAAAGTAAAAATATGAAGAAAGTTCTTATTATTATAAACAGAACTATTAAATTATTTGACATTGAAGCAGGTCTTTTTAGAAAACATGAAATACATGCTTGTCTTTGAAATTTCTCTGGTCCTTGCAGGTGAATTACAGACAAGTGTTAAAGAATATTAACTACCAATCACACAGGAAGCTGATATTGTTTATTACCACCAATTTTTTTATACACTCAATTATTTAAAAAATGTTTTGTTTTAAAACGTCATCTTTATCTTACTTTCTTAATGCAAATGAAAAACACAAGCTCAAGATGATTTAATTAAAATCTTGTCCATTATTGGCGAATATTAAGTAACACATAACATTAATTGTTTTCTTATAGGTAGTACAGATGGTGATCACAATACAGATGGTGTCAGTGACCTCTTGTCAGGTCAAGGTCAAAGTGCAATGGGTCAAGGCCAAGGTGGCCTGGATTTCTCCCCACAAAGTCAAGGAAGCAGTGCATGGTTTGAGTAAGATATTGTTTAAGATTTATTCCGAATTTCAGATATTTAATTTCTTATCAAAATTTATTACGCTGTAGATTTATTTTTATCGGCTTGAACAAGATTTTATTTTCAAACAAATTTAGAAAGTTCAATAGTCTAATCGGCTTTAGGCCAAAGTTAAAGTGTATACATTTATATTCAGAAGCAGGTGTATTATGTCTGAAAGCCTTGAAATGAGGTACCCTTTACAGGCCTGTGCTGTAAGGTTTTCTCGGGTAACCTAAAAACCGGTCCTCTTAAATTTTTCTGAATAACCTAAAAATAGGTTATGCAAGATGGGAATTATGATAACCTGTGTTTGTCTTAGGTTAACCTGTTTTTCTTTTTGCATCTTTTATGAGTGTTTGGAGAGGAAATGACACGTTGAGTAATAAAAAAAAAACACTTCAAAAAAGAATGTGATATACAGCATACATGTGGAGATTCCTGCTTTGATAATTCATAGAAAAT
>JAVFBZ010133959.1:0-23349 GCA_032466195.1 Katharina tunicata
TTCCATTCATTTGACTTTGTTTGCTTTAGACATTTATATTACACAAATTGTGACATGTTTTTGTTGGATAAATAAAGAAATTAAACATAGTTGTCAAAGTATAAACGTGGCCACTATCGCTGCACTATTTTAAATAGCGGCCTCCGCTCTGTTCTAAGTAGTCCTTCGTCCCTTGAGCCGAGTGTCAGTGAAAGTTTGACAAAATGATCCCAAGAAGGCCGATGTTTTCATTAAATATCGAAGGTATATGATAAATAGATTATAATGACAGTGCGGGTACGCGCCATTGTATCAGCTCTCGTTGTCTGAGGTGGGACTGCGTATCCATCTCGCTCTTCGAGCTCGATGGATACTGCAGTCCGACCTCAGCCAACTCCAGCTGATACATAGTCGCGTATCCCGCAATGTCATTATAATCTCTTTGTATACCTCTATGCAACTTCAATTTAATGCACTTCCGATTTATGATGTTCATTTCAAATGGGGTATATATATATATACATGTATATGTACACAAAAGTGTTAAGAGGTAAGTAATTGCTGACCTTTAAAACGAAGCCCGCAAACTAATCGTAATGACTGTCATTCATATAATACTAAAAACATTTAAACACTAGGGCAAAAGTAAGCGTGAAGGGTTGTGGCCTTTGAGGGAGGAATGGTATACGATGGGGATGTACGGAGGACAGATTTCTGGTAGGAGAGAGATTCTGGAGAGAGACAGATAACCTGGCCCAGGGAAATGTTCTCGTACCATTTTTCACATATCACACGAATGAAATTTGAAAAGGCTGAAATTGACGTTAAATAGGGAAAAAAATCATTAAGCGTATATATATGTATGTCTGCAGCGCTAAATAATTTTATTTTTCTTTTAGGGTCGAAATTCGATCTTAACTGCAACAAAATCGTTTAGAGTCAGAGAATTTCGGGGATTTTGGCGCTAAATGAATTGTTTTTATATATAGCGTCGCTTTTTTCATTTATTATTTTTCATTCATTTCATTTTTTTTTCATTTGTTGCAACAACAACGGTTGAACGTGTGAATGTGCTCGTCTATGTCAAACATGCACATGTGATGACGTTAAGTTCAAACCACTATAACACGGTTCCAGCTACAAAATGTTAACAACTGGTCACTTTCAATGATATTTCGCCGTATTGCTTCTGGACCACCCTAGAGCTGACCATCTTTATGATTGTTGACCTTCAACACATAAGTAAACCTCAGCTGTGATTCTGAGTTTTCTTTTAATATTCATAAAGTGGAAAAAGATTTTTTTTTATATTTATTGTTTGTAAATCTGGCAATGCTATTCACGGTAGTAGTATTATGAGTCAATGTACTTTCATCCAATTGAAAACGTTGGTGCCTTTTCTGTGAATCTGATACATGTTATACTTGATTGCAATATGTTTCTAGAAATAATGGTCTCGCAAGAATAAAGGTCAGCATATGGTTTATTATAGAGAATAAAAAATGAATAATTACCGAGCAGGTTTTCAAACAAATGAGATTCTATCAGGTATCATTGGACATTTCTCTTTTAAAGATTACAGATAGAGAGGTTGGATATCTGTGTACAACGAGAAGACACGCTATACGGCTCTCAATCAAACGGCTCGACCTATTGTCAGTTCAACCTTCGACATTCACGGCTTTTAAACAGAAAAAACTGGGAAATAAAAGCAGTTGAAATCAGACCAAGAGGAACGTCATTTTAGAAGAAATGGAATTTGTTTGGTTAAATAAAGAAAAAGGAAGGTTTGCTGTTTTGATAGAATTCCACCGCTGCACCATCAGCAAAGAGACCTCTTGTAAGAGACTTATTGTTACAGATTGGTTCTTTCCAGTTTGAGCAGCACGTATCTGTAAGAAACAACATGGAGTTATGTAATATGTCTTGAAATTAATTATTATGGAAGGGCCAAGACTTTCTCCTGTGAGAGAGGCGCGAGCGGACAGCGTTGTGGTTAAAGGAAAATATAGCTCATTCCAACAGCTTTCACAAAATATTCTTTAATTTTTATTCGAAAACACAAATTCAAATTGCAAACAGTTTATATATACACTTGATAAAAAATCATTGTTCTAACGGCTACGCCGGACGACCACGTGGATCATTATATTAAACATCAAGTTATATACACTATTTTGTCAACAACAAAAAATGCTTAATCAACCTCAATCAACTATCTGTTGGGTCATATGAAATTCATGTTAATTCTTAACAGCTCAAAAAATGGACATAATGATCAGCTTAAAAACAATTAGAAACATCGTTCAAAGAAAAAAACTCAGATTCGTCAGGTTTTTTTTATTGATTCCTGACGAGTTAAATACACACTTGAAGTGCACAAATTCATTTTCATGATTTCTCAAGCGTATATCTGTATCTTTACACTGTTTAGCTGGTTAAAGACCACATATTTTAACTCCAACTATCACACTTATAAATATTAAATAATATAAATGAAATAAATAGTATCTATATTACTTTAATTGTCTAGTATAAGTGAAGACTGGCTTACGCGTAAATACTGGAAACAAATCTAAAAGGTTATTGTGCATGAATTCTCTCCATTTGTTCACATGATAGCATGCGCATCGACGGATGAAGCCAACACATTGGGATCAGGAAAATGAACATTTGATTCTGTACACAATATTCAAAACAACATACAAAACCCATGGTTTCACGCCACTATTTGGGGTTTAAACCTCATGGTATCGATATTATACAACTCAGGGTGAACGGTAACGGATGTTATTAAGCGTCGTGTGCCCCATGACAGTTATGTGACGTAATTATTATTTTGTCAAGTTACTACACATGTGCAGATGTTTGAACTATTATTCATTCTCGCATAATGCAATTGGAACTTAAATTTTACGAGAAGAAATCATAGTGCGTACATTCAAATCTCGGCAACTCCGCTGTGTAGAACAACAATTTGAACCTCATCACATAAAGCTACTGTTTGGTTTCATGTCAATTTAAATCAATAAAAAAATCGATATTTTGCTAACATTTAAACTGTTGAAGATTTTGCCATTGTCAATACTTTGCCTCGTTTTCAGCATTAAATTTATAAAACATAAAAAGTTAGCCGCCTTAATGTTGTACTTACACATTTTCATTGGACATCGAATCCAGTTTCAGCTGTCTTGGATGCTAATCTATGGTGTATGGGGCTAATAACCTAACTGCAATAAATCAATTCAAATCTATATTAATGATACAGAATAATAAACTTGATATTTATTCTGGTTGGCTTCTCATTTTGAAACGTTAGTTGTCGTGATTTCAGATCATGTTAATCACATTTTTCTTCGATCAGTGCCTCGTCTTCCTCTAATAAGCGATAAAATATTGTCAATTTACTGAGACTACCTTATCAGTGGCATTGTCGTGGTGATAAAGTTGGAAGATAGATTAGTACTGCTCGTGATTCCCCGGCCCGGAGAGAGGAAATCTAAAGATTAGACATTCCTAGGATCTGTCATAATATAGACGACGTAAATTAGCCGCTTGTCAGGAAATGGAGAAAAAAGAGCAGCACTACAGCCTGTTATTGGACAAGCCGACTCCATTTATAAAGATTTACGAGTCCATAGATCTTCAATAAGAGTTCTGGAGATTGAATATTTCGCGATGGACAAAGTTCTTGTATCATAGTTAAAGATTGAGGAGCTGGAGGATGGATTGATGAGAGTCCCCGCAGCCATACCATCAATAACCGGCAGAATGAGTTCCACTCAGTCAACCGCCGTCCAATACCACTCCGTCTGACCCAAGGGATCACAAAGTTTGCTGTTACCAGAGAAATAAGAGCAAAAAATACAAACGTCGGGAGATAGGCTTAGATTCGAAAAGACAATTTATAGACTGACTTATTTAGGGGCATATGCTCTTGGACAAATATTATAGAGCCTATATTTCCTCGACCCGGCCATTGTGGCGTGGGGGGAGACGAGGCCGAGTGATAAAACTCTGAACAGATTACCACACACAATCACTCATCCTTTACAGCTCAAACCCGACTGAACAAACCATAAATCTATGTGAGGGCAGACCGTAATGAACCGCAGGCAAATTAGGAGCGAGTGCTTATTATCTCTGGGTTAATGAGGTGTGGAAGATAGATGGCGCTAGTGTCGTGTGATCACGCCTTCTAGCCAATCAACTCATTATTTTCTCTGATCCGTTCTGTACGATGGGCAAAAGTGGAAACGTAAGTGATGAATCTTTAAGGCTGTCTAAGATAGATGAATGTGTCTGTCATAATTTTCACATATATCACAATGATCATAATAAGCAGCCATCATCCCATTTATTCACCCGGTCCCGTATGTTCCGGCTAACCATCGGCAAGTCCTTATTCGCACTTCAGTTCACTGAACATTCTGTAAATCAGTCCTTCGAAAAATAAGAAATGATTTCTCTCCATTTCATTACATATTACGTTTATTAATTTAACGACACTGGTAAAATCTGTGTTCGTATCACTTTTGTTTACAGCACCTTTAAGTGAATGTTCTACAAAAAGGCTTTGAGATAATTTAAAAAAAAACGACCCCACACCTCACCCCCCACCCCCTCCCCCTACATCAGTACAAGGAGAAGTGAATGTTTTAGAAATTTGTATTTTATGTAATTCATTTACTTTATCCCCCAACTGTTATATGTTATTGAACGGAAACAAAAGTGTGTAATATGTATGCCTTGCATTGGTCACTCAATCATCTGTAATAATGAACACCGGGATACTCCACAGCGATATCTGTAGAGAGTTGGTTACTCAGTAAAGCGGCTTATTGGATTATTCGGAGATATAACTATATTACTAATCTCACTACATCTAGATATAACTTTATCTAGAACAACATTATACTCAATCAGATTTCTCTATAGGGACGATGTTGCTTGCTAAGAGAGCTTTTCTATCCAATGTACGCTAGGGCTGTTTAGTACCGGTGTAACATCAACTGCTCTTTGGAAAGAAACGATAGCCGGCGTGACCAGATACAGTCTAAACCATCACGATCAGCAGCATCAATAACACACAAACATATCATGTGGACACATTTAAATTAATGGCCATTTCATCCGTGTAAAGCACAGTGACAAATTCCCTCAATGTTTTATTGTCTTCTTGCGAGAGAAGGAAATTGAGTTGAGTCAATATACGGCTGTAATGTTTGAGCGGTGGGTCTGATGGGACAGGCAGCCTGGATTAATGACATGCAATAGACTCCAATTGACCATAGATTTAGCTGAGGATGTCAAATACTGGCTTGTCTCTGTTTTATTCTCCTCAGCTGGCCATATAAAAGAGAACTTGGATTCGTAACTAATTGCCTTCACATAGATCGTCTGCTGGAACATGGACAGTTTATATTCGCTGCTAGCACTTAAAGACGGCCAAGTTTAGCGCGTTAAAGTTTCAGCTTGAAAGCTTTGATGTGTTTATGGGAGGAATTATCCCCGGTTCTGACGTGTTCAGATTGACTTCCGGACGAGATGCATCTTTACCACGCTCTGTAAATTCCACTAGCGTCCCTAAATCATTTTTCATTTCTCATTTGGCGAAGTAGGGTGTCAGCTTGCAGTCTCAAACGCAGCCAGCTCATGCAAACTCCCTATAAACGCCATTTCGATGCTACTCCGAACCATTCGGTATAATTTATAAGGCATAAATACTCCGGGAAGCCATCGTTGTCGGTGCCATCCATCAAGCAAGGACCAATCCATAAAGTCTTATCTCTCCTAACATCATACTATTCATCATGTGTATTTCCTCTGGCAACCAATGAAGACAGAGTGGCCTATAGAGAAGGACTGCTTCCCCATTAATCATTCTACACGACCAGGACTAGACGGCAAAGAAAACTTTGTTGGCAACAGATCCCCGTCTGTTCTTCCTGATGTTTTCCATATTTCTTCATCGGCAACATCTAGCCTAAGATTGGACAGTAAAACAATGACGAATAAGTCAGGGGGAATTGTCCAGTCTTGTTACGTTATTATGTTTTCTTCGAAAGAACTAACAATAAAACTCAATTGATGAAATGGTTTCAAAAGGACATATTTGTTTTGTCAGATATGTATTTATTCCCTTCCATCAGTCTAGTGTTCATGCACTGTTGACATTGTCAAATGCTATAGATTAAGATAAAACAGGCAATTACTTCTTAGACGGATTTTGAATTAGTACTTTTGGATATGACCTTTGAGCGTGTAAAGTTTGGTCCCCACTGACATTGGCTGGTGGCCGATCGTTTGGACAGAGATTGATATAATCGGTCTAATCATTCGCTGATATTTCTGGGGTTATGGACGACTCTGTCAAACTGACCACCAGTATAAACATGATAAAGTAGGATGGCGTAGCCTTTCTCTGCTATCTCCCGCCGACTCATCAATCTGGATGGACAGAATAAAAGGGGGGTAACCGCTGGATGCTCTTCATGACTCGTTTCAGATTGAGACCAGATCACCAGCCCGACCATTTATCATTTTATATAGAACATATAAAACTCATCACCATCAGATATTCATTCTTCTTTACAGGACTGAGGTATTTTCGTCTTTATAACGTTCCTTTTGAAGGTTGACACTTTTTATAGTCTGTACACTGTGCTTTATAGATTACGGATCCCACATGCGTTGATCAAAAGGTGTTGGGTTTCGATTATTTTTATTTTTTTATTTTTTATTTCATAAATATGTATTTATTAACCCACATTTGACGGCCCTTCCGAGTGGGCGAGCGTTCTGTCCCCTTAGTAGAGCATAGCCACAGGATTGGGTACGTACAAAAGCATGCACTTTTGTAGTAATATACTGATTTCAAAATAATGCATAAAGGTCACTTTTCTATATTTGTTTCCTGTGTATCATTCACATGGAGTAGATTCTTGCTTTTCTCGTATGTCACAATGTTAAATAGAATTAACGATTTGTGCTTGTTGTACCATATTACCATAAACTTTATATGCGCGAAGTTCGCTCGATACTGTATTATGGAAGCCAGATGTGGCTTTCTAAGTCCGCCTTCCAAAATATAACGGAAAAGGACACAACCAAGAAACTAAAAGGTGAAACTGCAAAAGTGCAAACGTCGAAACAACGTAACTGCGACACGGAACTACGAAAGTGTGCCGCAAGATCCCGACAAAAACACGAAACTATGAAGTGTCTTCAGCTTCGCGCTTTCGCTGTTTTTACAAATCCACTTCAAATCCGCGTTGTGGATTTCGTACATTTGGCCTTTTTGAGGGTCGAAGCCGCGAAAGTACGAAAGTGTAAAACAAAACCACGAAACTGCGAGGCGAAACTACAAAATAGCGAAAGTAAAAACCATCGAAGTTTTATTATAAACGCTTAGTAGTTTCGTGCTTTTGCCGCGTATTTTCGAAATTTTATGGCGCACTCTGTAGTTTCGTGTCGTAGTTTCGTAGTTTCGTCTTCTGCACTTTTTCAGTTTCCTTTCGTTGTTTTGTCCCTTTGCCGGGAGAAACTACGAAAGCACGAATGGCTGCATCCGGTTTCCATAAACTACGGTTAAAGTCAGTTTCAGTTGTTTTCTGGCAGCTATCGAAACTGAAAAAAAATATTGAAAGAAACTACGAAATTGCGAAAGAAAAACAATGAAAGCGCGAAGTTGAAGATCCTTCGTAATTTCGTGTTTTTGCTTCGTACTCTCGCGATTTTGTGTCACAGTTTCGTAGTTTAGACGTTTGCATTTTTGCTTTCTAGTTTTGTGGAATGACCCGATGTATTAACCGTTATGTCTATCATCAAGGGTAATAATGAAATCTTCTTTATGTTACAATCTGCCAAGCCTTTCGTTTCTATCATTGTTGTTTTTAGTCGAGTTGAAATGTGAGTGTACGAAAAAGGGTAACTTCGCCGAGAGACCAACAGAAATTATGATTAAACATAAAGTGCTTAAATTGAGGGACATGAGTTTTGCGGGTGAAATACGTAGATTTATGAACACAATTTATGCAGTGTTTAACTTCTCAAAATATTTATTTGCATAAGTATTTCCAACCATTCTACACGTGTATTGACGAATTATAGTGTATAATTACCCTGATAACCATCAACAGTTAGTTATCTGCTATGGTTCTTCTATATGAGCCTCTACCACGTGTATTATTTTATTCCTTCCATTAGTTCCTAGTTCCTCAATACTAGCGCATTAATTTAGATTTTAACGAAATTAGTCATAGGCTCTTTTTTCCACACCACTTTTAATAAGATATAATTTACTAGCTGTTTAGTATGGATTTGACGCCCATGTTAAATAAACGATTGGTGAATACAGAGTTTTGTTTTAATGTCTTTGGTCGATACCGATTAATCCAATAAGGCGTTAATCTCTGTGTTTATCTGTTTATGTTTGGCACACCTTTAATCAACCATGTGTGACATACATCAATATTTGACACTATCTAGACAACTTTCACCTGGTGACCTTAAAAAATAATATAAATGCATACAAAGGTGAGAATTGTACCGATTATGAGATGAGATTAAACTTGGTAATTAACTCTCCAGTAGCAGCATGAATCAACAGATAGAGATGACAGCTTTGATCTCCGCCGATAGTTAATAAAACTGATCCATACTACAGATTAGCCTATCACTCTGTTCCCTATTATGAACTTGTTGAACCGTTGGAAAAGAATAGGCTGAGCACTGAATGTCCCGACAAATTTTGAGTGGAAATGTCACGGGGTGATTTGGGCAACTGTAGATTTCTCATTAATGTTAATTAAGGTTCCTGTTCACTCTGTGATTAATGTGAGGTCTTTACATAAAATCTTTACTTGGCCATTTCACTTTTTAAGCACAACCTGCCAACTGACGTATATCAAACAGTTTTGACATGTTCTTTATCAAGCGTTACTTTTGAGCTATTTTAAGTACAGCTCATTTGTACCCATTACACTATTCCATTGACTTTATTTGTCAAGGGATTTCTGTTGTGGTCTTTTAAAAACACTGTTGTTGTTTTTTATTTCACTCTTCACAAATATAGCTGCAGTTTATTCTTTTTCCGCGGACACACATATGCATGACATCAGATAATATAAGTATGAAACATATTCTGTTTTATTTATGTACTCTTAAATTCTCTTTAAAGCCTGATGTGTTTGTTTTAACCGAATATATGCCTTAAGTTTTCTGAAAGCTTCTCAATAGGTATGTATATTTGTCATTTACATTCTGTTCGTCTTGTATGTAATACAATATCATTGTTATCTTCTATATGTTTATAGTGTAGTTGTATTTGTAAGCCGTTGTTTCGGACATACCTATAAACACAATGGCGTGAGTAGTTTCTTACCATGCAGTTAACATTGTAGTCTGTCTGTTTGGAATTGAAGTAGAAGGATATGAGATAGATTCTAATGTGTTTTCAGTGTTCATGGCACATCGCTTACGTACAGACAATGCTTAGTTCAGCCATGATTGATAGTACAGGATCTGAAAACATACCAGAACTGTGAACACCAGCAAATATCCAGCTCAGTATGCTGGGGAGGGTTAATAATGAATTAGAGTTCAGAGAAAAGACGACAACGTCACGAGAATCTGCCCTATTCATCAATCTTAGAATGTTTCATTTTGACAAGGAATATCATTGTGTTTCTGTTCGTCTGTCATGGAGGATACTTGGGTGGACATTGTTCGGCTATTGTCTTTATATGTCATTATCTTCAATCAGAAACATGCCACTGTACTTAATGGTGTTTCTTTATAATCTACGCCATCATGAAGTAGAGCATTAGTCATGATGTATATAAGTCTATAGACAACAACAGCCTGAATAACCATGTTGTAAATAAGCGGAGAATTGTAGATGGTATTCCCGGGGCTATCTGACAGGCGATATTGGATAAAACAAGGCTGTCCTATTCATTCTGGACTAGTCATTAATCAGATGGAGTTTATTGAAATATTCTGGCTGAGTCATAACATGTGTGCCGTTTCCATTTGCCGTGTTCTAGGACTATGGCAGCTCTAATAAATCATTACATAATGGCCGTTTTTATGGCACATCTTAAGCAGGCTTGTCAGGTTTCACCAAATTGATATAATGTCAGGTCATTGTAGGAGGGGAATTTTGAAAGCGAATCAGTTTGCTTAGACTTGGATAAATGGGAAAACTCCAGAGAGGGTCAAGTGATAAACTTCTGTTTGCACATTAACTCAAACCTGTATTGATGCCGTGGAAATCAGTTCCAGCCAAACAATAAGCTATCGTATTAACCCAAAACTTTTTTTAATTTTGGGTTTTAAGCGCTAGAGTTTTTTATAGCTAGATCGCATATTTTTGATCTATTACGTTTTAACCCATTTAGAAAAGTGTGTTTTGCGTAGTTTAATTTTCATTTGAACTGAGCCTGTTACTCTATACATAAACTGAAGTCAATGGGTTTTGGAAGGTAATAATACTAAAAGGCCTATTTGAACTATTGTTTCATACGGATAGACATCAATTCAAATCATTATAAGCATTATACTTTGCCACATAAACTTTTATTTTCATAAAGTGTAAACATGATTAAACAACAGACCAATGTATAATTAAAAAATATAATCGTACGACAAACATAATAAAGTAGTTTAGTGAATAAATACAAATGTATCTCTCTATCTTTGATCCCAACTTAATTGTAAAGCGATTATACTCGTTAATATTATGCTAACGCTAAAAAGATTTTAGAATCACTCTAAAACAAAAAGAGATAAGTTTTCCCTTTGGTAAATTTTAATCGGCGCCTAGAAAGATTGTTCACATTAAATGGACCAGAAACTAGTTTACGTATAGAGATAGAGAATAACCAAAGCTGATCACGTGAGTCACTTGTTCCGTCTGGAGAGTCGATAGAGCCAGAGATATCCGTCTGCCTAAAACACTCTTAGTTTTTTTTATACCACCTCGCGGAATAGACGCTTGTAATTGGATTGGGTTAGCAGTTAGAGAGAAAACAAGAGGCGCAAAATACATGGGAATAATAAAATATTTACAATCAGACGGTAATTTAGTTTTTGCGAGCTGTGATTGGTGGTTTGTGAAGACAATCTTCTTTCTCTCCCAGATTCTTTATCTTCAACACGACTTGTATAATTCAGTTGGGGCTCCCAGTAGGCCTAGTTCCTTTCTTCTCAAGGCAATTAACACCGCAACAAACATCAGAAAACACCGTGAAATTTCTTCAACAATGGACATTCTTCTTATTTTTATTTGATTCCAATTTTTCTTTGATTGTGGGTTAATGGGGACAATTCGCTCATTACATTGTCTAAGGTGGTCAGAGCGGACTAGATTATGTGTGTGTTTATCACGGGGACGATGTATAACCCACACGGTCTCTTGCAAGATGCCTTCACTGCTGCGATTTAACAAGATGTTATGGTCGACTTATCCATATAGTATGATTATATTAGTTCTGACCGAAGGACACGGAATGCCTTTGACAATTATATAGATAAGCAAGACATTGTGTTTTATACACATACAGTTTACTTGATTATTAAGTTGTTTATTCTTGAGTATATTTAACTTTCCTGTGGGCTCGTGCGTGCGTAGGTATAATAATTCATTAACGTTATATAATGCCAGAAATTATTAAGTTATACATTTGAAATTGATGATATATCATTTCATGTGTCGTCTTGCAGAAAAAGCAGTGGTATTTAGGGGATTGTTTTTCACGTGCGTTCACGATACCGAGTACTTTATAGTTTCCATATTTATCCTTACTATTTCCCACTCATCGTCAACACACGTGTAGATGTATGCTTTGGTCGTAGATCAACAATCCATTTTAAAAACCACAAATTATTTAATTTTGAAATTGAAAATCTTGAATGGGCTGTATGAAATCATTTGACTTTCGTTCGATTTATTCACCCTCGATCGCCCTCTCCACCCGGCCGTGTATCTCCACTCGTCTCGCACACCGCCTGTCAATGTTGTGTATAGCTCATCAATCGCCAATCATACTCAGTCAATAGGGAGAGAATCGAGGCGGAAAATGGCCGCTTGAATTGGTAGAAAGTGGCTAGAGGGGTTAGACAGACCATTAGTAATGCGATCAAAAGATAAACTGTTGCGACAGGCCTTCCCTCCTGTCAATGATAAAGTGCGAGAGCATCCTGGCTAAGTTAATTAGCGATTAAAACGACCTTGGCTGACTGTGGGCCGTCTGTAGCCACACCATGGCAAGGACCTAACCACACTGGCGTGTAATCAAGTCGACCACTTTCATTAGCTGGCCATTGAAACAGACACCCGGCTTAGACTCGTTAACCAAATGTTCAATAGTAACAGACAGAGCGGTTAATATTGTGTAAGGGTGTTAGAATTGGCCAAATGATCAGTGAGCGCTGTCTGACGGGGTCGGTACACAACCATTCTCATCAATGCCACGCTGCCATCTCGCCAACTTCTCATTCAATTAAAGAGAGCTGGCCCCCTAGAACAAATCACTGATGGCTCTCTATATTGAGTCTGGATGAAAACAACACAGTTGGCCGCTCTGTCGACACAGTGATAAGATAAAAAGGACAGGTCTAGCTGGTCTTATCTATATTCAATCCCGTTCACACATGGCCTGGTCGACTGTCAGTTTGCTTGATGGGATCCGATCTCATCTAACATCTACCCAATGCTCTCCCCTTCTTTTCCAACTCCAAATTATCTCCAATTTTATGATTTGTCATAAAGAAAATTGTCTTATAGAGGTTCGATACACGTGAGACCGATGTCGGGCTATCGAGAGAGAAGACACACATATGGACGATTTCGAAACTGGCCTTACTCTGACAAACAGCAATCGGCAAAACCTCGCGTGATTTCCCGTTATTTCGCTGTCATCACTAAGCTCGGCCGTTATAAGTGTATATACATATGTCTCAAAATGATACATTTTGTTCGCCGGAAGCCTTTTTACCCCCATATACACATAAACACAAAAGTAAACCTGGGGCAACAGAGCAAATTTCATATGTCTTTAGATGCACAAAGTTTATTTAGATTAGAAGTAAATTATGTCGTGCATGTAAAACAAATGGAAATTGTACAATCCGTCTACATTGGCAGTTTTACCTATAGGCTGTGATAAAGTTCCTACATATCAACTACATATATATTTTTTTATAAATGTTAATAAAGAAATTTTCGCTTTTTGCCTCCACCGGGATCTGGCTAGCAGGACCAGTACTCTAACTGACTAATTAGCAGAGGCTCACGGTAGAACAACCGAATTTGTATCCAGGTGAAGACTATATACATATGATAATTTGACTAAATTTACTATATGAGAATCACATACAAATGCTTTTATGAAAAAAAATTGTTTGGGCATATTATCAGCTATTACTATGGCGATATGATGATCAAAATAAACTTGTGAGTAGCAAGAATAAGCAAGAAAATAAAAGTCCTTTAAGATTTAAGTGAAATAACCATTAAGTTGTCAAGGAATTCACTTTCATTTTTCATAAGGTACATTTCCGTTTACGAGTAGGGCGCATTTTCTGATGTATCGCGTTCAGTGGAATTTAATGGTAATTGTCTTTTTGTGATAATTATACTTGCATTCTTGCTCCATAAGAAAAGTATTTGCAGGACTCAATTTGCATTTCTTTTATGTTGTTTGTCAGTAATTACACAATGGATGGTTTGTCGTGGAAGTTTAAAAAACGCCTGCTAAGGATGACCGTTTTATTGTTTGTACTAAGTCACACCACAGATATAAAAAAAATACCAACAAAAGCACTTGAACACACCTGGTGTACGCTAAACATCAGAGAATAAACCTTCATCAACCTGTCACATCATATACTCATCACCATACTGATTTCACGGTTTGCTTTTATACAGCGCCTGTCAGAGTGTCCCCTTAGGCAAAACTGTCGTCACCTTATCAGTGAATTTTCACGCTGTTCTCTTTTTATTGACACCACCATATATCTATACACATATCAATGAGATACAGACAAAAAGCAGTTTCATCCATGACAGTCAAGCACCGATATTGCCACGGATCTATGTCAAAAAAGATGAAAGTAATTTTAGTTACTTGAGATCCATTAAACTCTTCGAAAGGGCAGCCGAGAGTTATTTTTGGACATTTGTATATGCCCGTGGTGTAAGTCTGTTATGAAACGTACTGATGCTCAGTGTTATCATAAAATACATAAATAATTACTTATTCAGTTATTAAATAAAGAACTTCTAGGCAACTTCATAATCCAAGTTGAGATACGGTTAATCATTTGGTGATTGAGAGGAGATCCAATTGTATTAGCCTATGACATGAGATATGCAGTGAAAATGCTAAGTGGGCAGACTGTTTGACTCAATGATAGCGGTCTCTGGAAAATCAAATTACAGTTTGTCCATCATCTCTCATTTCGATAAATATACCACATCTTAATGGCAGTAAGTGGGTCAGGCAATTTGACAAATTACCTTGTGGAGTTTGACTGGGCATTAAACAACGTATATAAATGGAGAAGGAGGGGGGGGGGGGGGGGTAGATGAAAGACATGAAGACAAAAGGTCCTTTTTTACGGGAGATTGTGGCTTCCCATGTAGAGAGAAACCAAAGATCAAAGAACGTAAATAGAAAGGATGCAAGTGAAGATTAGCACAGTGATGGACACCATGAACCAGAGAAGGCCAATGGAATGGGCATTTTATCAGGGAAGATTGGGGATTCAAATAGAGAGTAATCATGGTGCAGTGAACACAAAAGACATCGGAGTGGTTTGTTAGGGAAGTTTGGCGGTCAACCAGTATGGAGCGCATAAGGACAGTGCAGGGGTAGGTGATACAGGAGATGTGTACTCCCATGGCGATTGAAACACTCGATTAGAAAAAAACGATAAGGGTGTTCTCTCCGGGGAAGATTGGGGATTTAAATATAGATAGAAAGCATGGAGCAAACAACGATAATAGGATTTATAAGTCTGGTTTGCACGGAAATATTGGAGATTTAAAACGAAAGAAATCATAGACATGGCGTTGTTTAGGGAAATCGCGGGCTTACAACATGGAGAGAAACCATTGACCATTGAGAAGAGTGGTTTGTTTCGTAAGATTTGAAATAGAAATAGTATATAGCAGTGCGAAAAGAGTTCTAGTTATACGAGACGGTTTACGGAGATTCAAGTAAGATGGGAGTTCTATGTGACTGTTTTCAGTGGAGATTGAGGATCATTGAAAGAGGGAAACTCTATGTAAGATAACAGGTGCGCTTGTCCTATAGACAAGGCACTGAGCACATGGAAGATATCGCTATCTTCGACGACGACATCATTGCAGCCATCTTGAAATCATGACATCTTATGAAAATCGGGCTCCTTCACAAGATGAGGTAAGACCACCATTACAACTGCCGGATCGAAATTAGATCTTAAAATAAAACGTGTATTTTTCTCTTTATTTTTGGCTCCTCTTGCAAATTGATTTTTGGTGGACTTTTTGATATTGATATGGAACATTTGTGTGGAGGTTTGTGGTCAGTGTTATATTTAAGCCTAAATAGGTCCCATGTGGTGTAAGGAGACTGTTGAGCTAAGTGTGCTTCGGTTGTTGTTCACATTCTAAAACTGGGCTGTCAGATCCCTATCATCTTCCCGGGCGGCTAGTTCAAAATTTCAGCCATTATAACCTGTCAAGCTTTTGATCGTGTACTCGACAAGGACTGATTAGGGTATGTGCCAGGCTTTTTCGCACAACGAAAGTTTGAGAAGGAGCTACGGAAACAAACGTTCACATTACGGCTTATGTTAAATTAATGGTGGTCTTTGACCAGAGGCACAAAGGTCCAAATAAAAGTCGTGTCAAGTTTCGTGGGATCTGACTGAAATTGGCAAAGACTTTGCATTTTATGTGCTAGCGCCCTCCCTGTCCCTCCAGAACAAGATGGGTAGAGACTATAGGGCTTCAGTGTATGGTCCAAAAAGAAGTAAAATATATCGATATATATATAGGGTACACAGAGGGAAAGACGATCTATATGATAATAATCACGCGACATTGTGTGCAAGAGAATAAGAGAGTTAAGAGAGAGAGAGAGAGATAAATCAGAGATCAAAATCTCACAGTGTTTTCGAAGAATCACGAAGATGAGACAAGATGAGACAGAGAACTGGAATGGCCTTTTCGTGTGGATGATAATGGGTACATGCAGAGATGGAGAGACAAACAGTCAATGGTTTTGTTGTTTGTGTATGAGATTTAAGGTTCACCGGAAGACAAACGAATTACAGATCAGTGATAAAGAGATAGACACGTTTGATGTTCAAGAAGCGAGAGGAAACGATAAGGTCATTTGTGAATTTGAATTGATTTTGATTATTTGATGAAATTGTCAAGAGGGATGATTGAAGTATCGCAATTGCACTATTACAGGTTCTCAAACATCACACCCCCAAAGTCTCTTAAATATCTACACGAATTCGCCAAATCGACAGCTCTCAGGGGTTATTGGCGTCAATTTGGCAGGAAAACTTTTATTGCAGCTAATAATTCCAGCAGGCAGTTTTCTCTTAGATTACATATTGCTTTATTTTTTTTTTCAACCTAACTGGTTTATTTTCCCTGGAAGCATGTGTTATAGTGCAGCGGAACCATCGACGTGTCAATATTTTGTGTTTTATATCCCTTCACTGGTGATTTATATCACACCTTTACTCTAACGACAATAAGTATGGGCAGTCAGCTCCGGCGTAACAACCCCATTTCTTTCTGCTTCTATCAAATGGCGTCATATTTTATATATTGAGCGTATTTTGTGCTGGTGTTTAATGTCCTTGAAACCCCAATAAAGATCGGAGATCACCAGGAATGGCTATAAAACCTTCACTGTTATTATAGATAGAAACATCTACAAAACACAACATCGGTCATATCTGGTTTATACCAGCTGGAAAGTCTTAAAACTAACGTCCTGATTATAATTTACTGAGCCGTTTTCCTACAATTCTAAGAGGCTGTCAATCAAGGACATATCGCAATTAAATACTATATTGTAAACGTAAAAGACTTATCTCATCTTTTAACACTCAATAAACATAATCAGAGGCGGGATATTCAACTTAAGCTATTCCGTATTGAAGATATCCTTTTATTAATAGGCATAGACGAAAAACAATACACTTACACAATATCACACTTGCTAACATCTGGCATTACATTTTAGCCTAATAATCTGAATTATATTTTAAAATATAGTTCAAGCATATGGTTATCTTCACTTAATATGCATGTATAACTATACTATACGGACATTGATCTTTGGAATTTAGCAAACCATCACTTATATAGATTGATTCTATGCTATATCATGTCAATAGAATGACATACAAACTACTTAATTGGTATACCGTTAACTGAGGTTATATTTGTCATAATAATTCCTATCGTTGTGCAATGCTTCAACGGCCAAGATTTACCTCTAGAAACAATGGAATTTGAAGAACAAATCGAACATGCATTACGATGAAAATAGTTGATAAACGTCCCGATATTTAATTGAGTT
This sequence comes from Katharina tunicata, assembly GCA_032466195.1. Classification (NCBI taxonomy): domain Eukaryota; kingdom Metazoa; phylum Mollusca; class Polyplacophora; order Chitonida; family Mopaliidae; genus Katharina; species Katharina tunicata. Next base: position 17,580 of record JAVFBZ010133959.1, read on the forward strand.
TAAATTGTAGTCAAATGGAATAGCAAAACAGTTCCAGAAAGGACACATTTAAATATGAAGAGGGTTATTAATTCACGGAATTTAGTTATGGCAGTTCATTCATGAGAATGATGTTCATAACTTGGAAAGCGAGTTCAGAAGGCGGGGAGTTAAAAAATGTCGAAAGTTTGATTGTAGATCAAAATGCTGATTTAGAATCAGTGTGTTAGAGCGATTGAATTGGGCTTCAAAGGGAACATTTTTTTTAAATATTAAGATTTTCCGTTATTTTAAAAAACATAAACTTATAAAAAATACTTCTAAGTGGAGCCTACAAGATTTCATAGCTCGGATAGCTTTTTGGTAATTTGGTTTAGTTTAACGCAAGTGGTCCTGCAGGACCATTCTGGACATGATGTATCATGCAGATGTCAGTCTTCACATCCGGGAAGTTGACAGCTCCCCCTATCAATTTTGCAAGAAGACGAACTAAAGCCATTTAAAATTTCGGGACAAAAACACAGCCTAGTCATTGAATGTCCAGTTAGTGCTGGAACTGTTGACGGAAATGAGAGTGGAAATGTGGAGTGTGAATGATGTATCACTCTCTGATGACTGCACGCTTGACGTTTGGTCTTTGCGCGTCTCCACAACTCTCCATCCCATTGGAAACCTGTCTAAAACACGACCAGTTTTATAGCCAAAGACCCAGAGCGGCCATCACTCTTTTTTAAAAGAGGATGTTGGAAAATAACCATAAATTCCCATCTGGCCAGGATGACAGTAATCAAAGGGAGTAAAAATTGAGCTGTAATAGGTTTTCAAAGATGGATAGCTGGTGGCGTTGAGGGAGAAGAGGAAAATAAATGGCAGTCAATGTGACAAGCAATATCGTGTAATCAAAAGATGATCATCGCCCAAGTGGCTCAAGCTGGACCAGTGTACAAGGCAAATCGGTTTGACTCTATTACAGAAGTGCCATTAAGGCTGTCTATTGTGAGAGAGAGTTGCTTGTCTGGTTGACTCGTTTTAAGCTGGCCCGATTCTGGTCGATTCTCTTTACACATGTTCACTCTCTCTCTCTTCAGCGCTGATAAATTAGTCTGCCTCTGTCATTTAATAACACCAATTCAATCTGAGTTTTATCGATGACAGACAGGTGATAATACCGAGCTGTGCCAACTATCAAGGCAGAATTTCCTCCAATTCCAACCCTACTGTCAATTTGGAATATTTATTGCTGTAATATCTTTCAGCAAAACACTACCATCATGCCTTAAAAACTAATTAGAACGGAGACAGTATTTGCCACTGCTGCCGGCTATCCATCAGGCTGGTAGAGCTGGAAGCGGCTCTCTATTGCGCTGTCTCGCTCAGTCTGAACCCAACACCCTTTCATTTGTAACCTAATCAATTGACATGGGTTTGCTGACCAGTCGCTGGCCACAATCATGCAATCTACCGTGAGTAAGCCGACTTCAGAGGTAATGAAACGGATGAGTGGTTGATGGATGACCACAGGGCTAATAGGTCAGGCTTGGGAGATGCTTGTGTTGTTTGCTGATCAGCTGTCACATCATGTAACCGCTATACTCGCCCCTCGGGAGAGCGCAGAAAGACAGCTCGCATGATCACAACTTAACACTGATAGACAGGCAACCGCTAGCATTTTTTATTGACATCTATTATTTCTTAGTTGTTGATTAATTTTTGTTTGTGTTGTGAACTTATCTTATTCTGCATTTTTGACAAGAAAATAAACGTTCCATAAAATACTGGCGGTAAAGTTACTCCGAACAAGGTCCAATCATGATGGCCTATATAAACGAGTTTTGCTTTGTTACACCGTAATTACTTAAACACATATATATATAATGCTGATGGCATAATAAAGCCACAACACTTCATCTATAGGCCCTACCAATATGAATCATCAGTCCTTGTTCGTATTTATTCTGTGTTTGTATTATATAAAGTAAAAACCAAAGTAAACAGAAGTTGTTTAAAAAAACTGTAGAGATTTCTTATGACTTTCTGATCAACAAACTAATAGACAAACTAAGGAAACTAATAGGACCCGGAAAATAAACGATTGATAATACTTCCTGCTCTAAGCGGTGTAAATATCACATTATATACGAGAAGGTGACTATTGGCTATTCATAGGGTGTTGTTAAGGTTCATATATTAAATGTATATCAATGTATTTCAAGTTCTGATCTCAGTGTTTATGTACATCAAATAAACCTGATGATTTTACTTTTTCATTCATTTCGTCACGAGGATCTCTTTCTTTACTCATTTGAATAAATATGAAAAGCTATTGTTGTTCAAATGTGTCATTAGTCGTTGTATTGAAGAAACAGGTCGATTGACACTGGACACAAGATCCCGGATTGGTATATCGCACGATAACAGGATGTACAGTGAAGTAACAAACGGCTCTTTTACACTAAGGCGTTGCCCTGTAGCGGTGGTATCGGCTGTCATTTTGGTGAGGGACATTTAAGTTAAAGTTGATAGAGGTTTGTTAGTCATGTAGCTGTCAGTGCGCCTTGGTAAACATCTCCAGGGGAAGTGAAGACAGCTGTTCCAGGAAAGCAGAGACCTACTGATGATAGAAATGACACAGCTTTCGCGCTTTATTCCCTCACCTCTCTCTTCACTTCTGACAGTACTGGTCACATCTCAGGGGTGGTATCTCATCACTTCACCCGGCTAACTAACACCTTTAACTCTTCTCAACCGCCGTTCAGCCCTCTCGATAACTCCGAAACTTAACACGTCAGGTAAAAAACAAAGTAAACCGACTTGTCCTAAGAATTATATACGCATTCATATCAGCTTCATGTTTGTCTCTGGTGGAACGGAAATAATTAGCAGCCTTATTGACCTGATCTCTCACATGATAATGTTCATGTATACTCTCACATGATAATGTTTATGTATACCCTCACATGATAATAACTTGTACAAAAGTAGAGTCATCACCGTGTAAGTAGCCATCTCACCAAAGCACAGACACAAAAGTCGATAGTTATATACTTTCATATCACATCGAGACATTTAACCACAAAAACTAGCTGTTTTATTGGCAGAAGTCCTGCTAAATGTAAGTGTTGGGAAGCCTGCTAACATCTCTGGTATTCAGTTTACTCTTGACGTAGGGAAATGTTGACGTATCTAGAAACCCATAGGGAGTTTATAACCTAACTATCGTTTTACAGCCTAACAGTTCACACTTAAACATTAACACCAGCTCGCTTAGTCCATTCGAGATGCCGGAGAACGATCTAACGAGTAAACAAAAAAATGTGAAAAAGTGAAATATCCACAGTTAATCGTTGTGTGCGATGGTTTGGTAATGCTTAGTTGGTTGGTAGCGTTGGAGGTGAGGATACACACCGAACAGCGCGTCAGTCTTTACGATAAACACTACCAACACAGTGAGAACAGATAAGTGCCAACTTCTAACATCCATCTGCTCCTCAGCCCAACACTGTCAGAACATATTTATATAATAAATGAGGAGTGAAGGTGATCCAAAACAGACAGTTCACTTGTGGTCTGTTGACTTGTACCAGTAGTGTGCATGAAGATTTAAACACTGCCTTTGATCTAACTGCTTCAGAATTCCACACTTGTAAATTATAAAGCAGCCTCAGGCAAAGAAAAGTAACAGTGTACAAGCTTCCTTTTGAAGTCTGAGAAATTGTTTTATTTATTTTAGAAGAAATGGGAAGTACCTTAGGGAATTGCATGCCTCTACTCTTAGCCTCTGACCTTCGTTATACCACCAGAAAAAAAGGTTGAATTTGTATTCTAGGTACCTCCCCCCACATTCCCTTAGCGGTTGTTGCTGGAGAGGGTCTGGGTTCTGTCAGGAGTATAGATAGAGAACGGCTGGTCCCCAGTGAGTCAGACGGGACGGAGAGTTAGCAGATCTCTTGACTGATAATCGCTCACCAGATTAGCACAGGCCTTTCATTATTTATTTCCTATGATTGGAAGTGACTTCTGACCCGGCTCTGTCAGAAAATGCATCAACAATGATCAGTGTTGAGGGAGGTTGATTGATAGAGTGTAATATCAGTCAGCAGTGCTGGCTAGGCAATACCGACCTCTATCACCCCACACAAAGAAGAGGCGCCAACTCCAACCTAAACTACAGAACTTTAGTCATGATGTAGTTGAAATTAATAACCAACTGAATGTCTAAGCCGACTCAATAATGAGGATGTTTGAGAGTGACGTGGAAAGAAGAAAAAAAGCGACCGGCTTTGCTGTCAAAGACTGATGATATCTGAACATTACCAGAGTACTTCTGACAAGTTTTTCCCAAAACAAATTAAAATGTCAAAGTAGTGTAGCTAGCCATTCCATCAGCAATAGATTAAATCATAAAAACCTCTTCAAAAAGTTCTCTTAACTAGTTTATTAGAAAAACTCTTCGAGCTGACTTCCCTCTATGTGTATATGGTTTCTATCAAGTCTCTGTTCTTTTGAAGCTCGAACCACTCGAGATGACTGGGTGGGCTTGTCTCGCTTGTCATTAACATTAAGCACAACTGATCCTGTCGTAGCCAATTATTCCGAACCCAATTGTCCAACCCTTATCAACTGTTTCCTTTACATTCTAAACGTTACACGAAAAACTATTCCGTGGGGGTGTTATCAACAGCACAATTAATTCGCAACGTTTGGCTTTCTTTAAAATGACGAGACACAAACTCACATAAAATACCGATGTCCTATTTACCATACACACTTTTAAACATACTAAGTAGAAAACCGACAAAGTATCAGTTGTATTTTTAGGTGTATTGACTGTCGCCATATTTAAGGTCATCCCAATCATGTAGTGTTGCTTTATTCTAAACGGAGCCACCCTCACAAGCTGCTGTAGGAGAACAGTAAAGCCGGAAAGCATCAGTTAAAAGTATTTTGAAACAATAGCGTGCAAGATGGAATGTTTTACAAGATACCTAATCTAACTAAAGAGTTATCCATATCGGTGAAAATATTCATCAGGCAAACTTAACCTCCGAATAACAGACTGCATAGCTATCAGAATTAAGTTGTTTAGATAACGAAATCTGGGTGTTCCTTTGATATATATGAGGTTATTGGGACGTCTCGAAGCTTGATTCCTATTATCAAGTCCTAATATTAAGTGGATCCTGGTCCCTAGTAAACCCACAAGTTTCTTTTAGATACAATATTCCCTTGTTTCAACTAACGTGGCTGCGGAACAATTAAAAGGATATTTTAATTGACAAGGGTCACATTTCTTTAACTGAAACAAGGCATTATGTTATAGCCATTTCAGAAACACCAAAACCATAATGAATTCAATACACTCATGGGACATTAAATTGTGTTTAACAAGTGAAAGTCCAAAATATATGCTTCCCTCTAAACCACCCAACAACACAAATATATTATTTGAATGTAATTGTTTGGTTAAAGACCACGACTTACATGTACTTAAACCAGTCTGAATTGAGAGGAGCGTCGTGTCATACTATACAATTGTTCGATATATCTTGGTTACCTGACATGGATGTAAAAAGGCAAAGTTTCTTTACAAATGTCTGATATGAGGCATGGATGTAAAAAGACAAGGTTTCTTTACAAATGTCTGATATGAGGCATGGATGTAAAAAGACAAGGTTTCTTTACAAATGTCTGATATGAGGCATGGATGTAAAAAGACAAGGTTTCTTTACAAATGTCTGATATACGGCATGGATGTAAAAAGACAAGGTTTCTTTACAAATGTCTGATATAC